>BQNB010031766.1:0-50134 GCA_026074375.1 Tanacetum coccineum | reverse complement strand
GGACTTATGGTGAAATTTGGTTTAACATTTAGGGTATTTTGGGTATTTTGAGGATTTTGTCTTTTATGAGTTGACCAATGGTTGACCAATGGTTGACCAAGGGTTGACTTTTGATGACCTTTTGCTAGAAACTTCCGGCTTTTGTGCACTCTATCCGTTCCCGTGTCCGTGTTTGTCCGGTTTTGACCGTTTTCTTGTGATTTTTGCAATATCCGTACCTACACATCACAAATGACAAAAACAAGCGATATACAAGCATAATTTGCACAATTTGTTCATTTTAAGGCCATTTTTGGATATAATAAGGATATGTGATTTCTCACATATCAAGGGGCTATTGGTTCCACATCAACTTTAAGCATCTCTGGAGCAACATGGTGTTTGGTAACATTATCAGCTAAATCATTTCCTTTAAGTTTTCTTAATTCATTCTTGAGAGTTGTAATGACCAAATCCTTTCCTGAAGACTTACATTTAAATCAGAGATTTCTACAGACTTTTGATTTACTTGACTAACTAAAGCATCACAATGTTCTTTTGATCGAGTACGTGTTGGTTTGATCGAGTCATAAAGTTGCTTATAAGTTTGTTTTAAATGTTCATTCTCAGCAATAAGCTTTGACACCCTATGATCCAATTCAATATTTATCGTTTCAATCTCTTCTATATCCTTCTTGACCTTATCCTCATTCATACTTCCACTTAAAGATTTAATTCTCTCTTTCAACTTTTTTATGGTCGTGTCTTTCTCTTGTGACTGAGCTTTCAATTCATTTAATTTAAAATATTGTTAAAAATTTAAAGCACTTTGATTTGAAACAGAATTGTCTCTTTGAAAAATTTCCTAATTAAGTTGAGTATCAACTTCTAAAGAGATACAATGTTTTTCAAGAGTGGTATAACTTCTGAGCAGTTTATCGTAAGTCTCTTTTTTAATGAAATCCTTTTTGTTGAGAAGCTCAGTCTCAAGTTTGAGACACTTTTCACATTCATGCACATTCACAGAAGCATTATCCACAGAAGAATTCACAACTATGTTCATTATATCTTTGTTAATGACATGTTCCAAGAGTTGTTCGTTTTCATTTAAAACTTGATTCATTTTAACTTCAAACGTTTTGGACTCTAAGCGATGTTGTTCCACAGCCTGTTCTATCTGATGAAAGACATTTTGGACTTCAGAAAGTTCATCAATTAAATATTGATCGAATGTATTGAATAAGTCCTTCAGTGCTTTTACAAATGGAATTATTTCATCCCTAAAACAAGATTTTATATGTTCAAACCCCACGAGCCCTCAGTGATGGCTGTGGCAGTAGTTCTTTCTTTGATAACCACATCAAAACCAGCAAGATGGTGTTTAAGTTTCTTTAAACTCGTATTTACCATGCTGACTTTAAGAAGTTCTTTTGGAACCTCAAATTTGGTGGGTCTACAAGAAGGATTAGGATTTGAAGAATTCATAGAATTCTGAGACCAAAAGGCTTGTTCAACAGATAATTTAGTTTGTGGAACAAATCATTTTTCAAAATCTTGAGAAAGTTGGTTGAGAACAGCATAATCAACTGGTGTGGTAATAACTTTCTTTTCTAAAACCATTGGATCCTGTTGTTTTAAAAGCATTTTTGAACGACTCTCTTCAGCAAGCATTAGGGTCTCTTCGGAGTCAGGAATCACAATAGCACTAGTGTTCTTAATGACATTACCATCATAAAGCTTTGGTTCCAACTGCTGAGCTTTCTTCAGATAGAAAGGATTTTGAAAACCTAGAGCTTGTTTAGTGGTATGATCATAGAAAAACTGTGGTTTTGTCAACATATGAACAGTTTGTGCTGATTGATCTCTTTTATAAACAATATTATCTAGCTGTTTGATCTTCTTTTCTAAAGCAATTTCTCTATCAATATTTCTAGATTCTTCTTTCTTAAAATTATTTTTGAGAAGAGTAACTGTTTGCATTAAAGATTCCTTTTCTTTTAAATGTTCAGAAAGAGTTTATTTAAGACGACCAATCTCAACAGGCTGTTCATATGAATCTGAAACATTATCTTTACTTTTTAAATCAACATTTTGTCCTTCTTTCAAAACTTTAACTTGTTCTTTATATCTTTCAAGCTCAGCAGTTAAAGTATCCTTGACACTTTATTGTCCAGATTTATCTTGGTGCAATTAATTACTTGGGTTTTCAGTTGTTCAATCACAGATAATATCAGTGTATCTTGTTGTACAAATGAGTTAGAATTCTGAACAGCTGCCTGTTGTGATTCTGTCACATACTAAGAATAATGAATGATATTGCTATAACTGGTTATTTCAGTCTCTGAATGGTTCACAACACTCAACTGTTCAGAAGACGGCATCACCTGCACACCTTGAATAATTATATTGTTATCCACATTATTAGGATTGTGTACCTCAGCGAGAGCATCTGAACCATAATAAGATAAATTCGCCATGAGAGCAACTTTGGCAGTGTTGAGTTCATCACAATCAGAGTCATATGCATCCAAATCATCGGCTTGATAAGCAGCATTATAAGTAATGACAGTCAGTCTGTGTGGCTTGACCTTCTGCAATTCCTGGATCTGCCAAAATGCTTGCTTTTTCTTCATTAGTGAATTTCGACCATTTGCTTGAGCTTGTACCAGCAACACTTTATCCTTAAACCAAGAATCATCCCGTTTCCTTTTAGGTTTGTGCATTGTTTGGACTCGGTGTCCCTCACCTTTGCAGTTTAATAAATACAGTCCTTTGTTTACCAAAATGCTCCACTTGCTCCTGGAATGTAGGCCCTAGTGGTGCGAAGCAAAAGAAATTTGGTCTCCCCTGTACTGGATTGTAAAGTAATCTTCCATCATTTATGGTAGTTGTTGCGTTAGGGGTTTTGATGAATTCCTCAGCTAGTTGTTTGTAGTAGGATAGCGAGATGTGACGACAGCTGTTTAGGAATGACATCATATGGTTGATGGCATCAATGGGATCGTCACCTTGCTTGAACACTGGAACAGTTAGACCTGAGTCTAGTTAGGGAAATTCAGGTTGTTGTTGTTGTTGGTTAACTGTGGGAGCATATTCCATTTGAGGGATGGATGATGGTGGAGAATAAACGTTGTGGTGAACTGATGATTGATAATCATTGGATGGATAAGTGATTGAAAGAGGTGTTGATGATTGATTGTTTGAGTATTGTTGAGACTGATAAGGTGATCCATACTGTGGAGACTGATATAGTGAAACTTGTGGTTGAAATTGAGAGTTTTGGTATGAGTTCTGATGAGTTTGATAAGGAGACTAGGTCATCTGATGGGTTGCAACCAAAGCAAGCGGATCTGAGTTGCGTTCATGCATTAAACAAACTTCATTTGCATGAAATTCATGTTGTCCCAAGTAAGCATGAAGCTGATCAATGTTAGTTGTGTGCAAATCCCGAACCAGTTTGACATCAGTCACAAATTTGCTCCACTCAGGAGGAAGAGTATTCAAAAACTTGGTGTTCACTTGAAATTGTTCCAGTTTCACATTGTAGATGTTCATGTCATTGAGTAGCAGTGAAAATCTCAAGTAGAAATCATGTAGTGTTTCCCCCTTCTTATAAGCAAACTTATCGAATTCATCATATAGTTTACACTCTCTTTCTTGTTTCGTCAATGAAGTTCCTTGCATGAGAAGTTGAATTCTTTCCCAAAGTTCCTTGGCGATTCGATGATTGCTAACAAGTGCATAGACCTCTGGTGGTAATCCTTGGAGAATGATATTTGTTGCTTTGACATCACAATCAGCTTGAATTGCATCTGCAGGAGTCAATTCAGAGTATTTTCTTGGCCTAGTCACACCATTTTCCTCAATTGTAGGCCAGATGAGTGGACCATTTTCAACAGATTCAAGGATCATTCGTCCATGTATCTATCAATCATGTATAGGCGCCATTCTGCTTTTCCACGTAATCGTACATATCATTTTTAACATAGTGGGACGATTGTAAGCACCCACGAGAAATCCGCATATTGTCAGGCAAGAGTCGTCATTGAGAAATTTGTATGTTAAAAGATTACTTGTTTGATCGAACGGTGATTGAAAGAAATTGTGTTGTTGTGAGTTGTCTTTTGTGTGTTTTATGTCTTGAAACTATACGGGATTTTACAATTCTTGATTAAACCGGGAAAACAAATAAATGTTTCACGGGATTTTACAAATCAAAGAAATAAACCGTATAATTTATGTTAGCAAATTTGTGTGTTTTAACTTTAGTCCAAGTGAAGTTGCAAATTCGGTTTTCAAAGGAAAACTGCTAATTAGGTTGCCAAATGAAAACTGCTAATCCGGTTGACAAAGAAAGCTGCGTACCCGATCAACAAAGAAAGCTGCGAATTCGGTTGTCAAAGCAAGCTGCAAATCCAGTTGTCAAAGCAAGCTGCGAATCCAGTTGTCAAAGCAAGCTGCAAATCCGGTTGACACTACAAACAGCTAAGCCGGTTGAACAAGCAAACTGCTAATTCAGTTGTCAAGGCAAATTGCTAATCCGGTTGACACTACAAACTGCTAATTCGGTTGAACAAGCAAACTACTAATTCGGTTGACAAAGGAAATCTGCTAATTCGGTTGACAAAGGAAATCTGCGAATCCGGTTGACCTTTGAGCTACGAATCCGGTTATACCTTTAAGCTGCGAATTCGGTTAAACCTTTGAGCTGCGAATCCGATTTAACTTTTGAGCTGCGAATCCGGTTACACCTTTGAGCTGCGAATCCGGTTGAACCTTTGAGCTGCTAATTCGGTTACGATACACAAAATCTCAAAAACACAAAAAGACTAACTTTTGATTGTTTTTTCCCAAATTTTCTTGTACAACTAGTATTACTAAGCCTATAGGTATCTTAAAAATGCAACTTTATGGTTTTTAAGCTAAAAAAATTTAAAATCACGATTTATACTTTTTAAAGCTTTTCGAATACAAAAGATGAACAAAAGTGATGTTTTTTCTTTAATCTAAGCATGTACACCTATATCCTTAAGATACTAGATCAGATTTACCAAGGTAAATAACCCTTTAATGTACACAAGAGCTTCAAAAACAAAGAAAGAACAAGAATAAGGCGTACGGTGTAAAAGGAAAAACGAACAAAAAAAAAACAAACACAAAACTAAAAAAATCACTCTTTGGCTCTTGATACCAATCGAATGATATCTAATAACATACAAGGTTAGGGAAAAAGAGGTGGTTTTAGAGAGAGAGTGGTTGGATGAACACTTTAGAGAGAGAAAGTAAACATAGAAAGAAAATGCATTAAGTGTGTGAAACAAAATGAACAACCAACACCATCTCTAAGGCATGGAGAGGGAATTTATACATCCCTAGTGGCCGGCCTATGGTTAGCTTGTGGGCTTTCCATGGGCCTTTTGGCCCGATTAGATTACTATCATTACATTGGACTAACTACGGGCTTTGCTTAACTATTATTGAAAGTGACCGATACTTTTTGTGTTTCTAACAATCTCCCCCTAAGGGAGGTCACTCTAATTTACAAAGACTTAAACCTAGAATACTATGCTTTAACTTTAGTCTTGAGCTCGTAATCTTTAACTTTAATCATTAACTTGTGAATTGATGTAGTGATACTTGACTTTAGGCATTGACTTGTATCTTTGGCTTATCATGAATGTGATCTTGAACTTCTTGAGATCATCAACCAAGCATAATCTCTTTTCTCTATATTGTAAACTTTTCCATCTTGTGAACTTTTGACATTTGGACCGACATGCTCATACTGTCGCTGTTTCTTGGTCTTGAAAGCTTGAATAAGACATCTTTCTTGAAATTCTTTAACTATAACACTTCGTCACTTCGAGAAAGACGTTTGGTATCAGAGTGACGAAAACTTCTTTAAAATTCTTTGAATTTAATACTTCGTCACTTCAAAAAAGACGTACAGTATCAGAGTAGCGAAAGTCTTGAAACATGTACTTGAGCTTTCATGATGTCTTTATGTTTGTTGGTCGGGTATGAGCATATTTATACCTTAAGTGATTGACGTCTGCAAGTAAACTTACGATTAAGTAACTTGTTACGTAAACTTTTACATAGTATGACATTATATTTGTTGTTATCAAAACTCGAAGATTATTAAATATAAATATTGTTTTTACGCGAATATTTGTATTAACAATCTCCCCCTTTTTGATGATGACAAAATATAAACTGATATTAATTAAAAGTGAACTAAAATAAGTTTTTATTAGTTGAGTTTACATATCTTCTCACCCTTTTTGTCGAAGCAAAAAGTGTTGTGGAGGCGCGGTTGCAAGATGTATTTGACGAATGCAAAATAAAAGGCGTGGCTATTGTAAAGTATAAAATAAGACATTTTGAAAGTGCTCACCCTTCCCCCTTGTTTGTGGCACCAAGGAATCGAGCTATGAAGGCATGCTACAAAAAAGTTAGTAGACAAGCAAATATTATATATGACAACAACACACGCATATACATATGCATAACAACCACCATCATCACGACATAACAAATAATAATGCCAATTCCATTATAAGAGAAGAAACATAAAATTGAGCATAATGATAAACTAAAAATAACAATAACTAAGAAATTTAAAAATAAACTAGAAAATAAAACCCAATAAACTAAAAATTCCAAATTTTGGGATAAAAGTTCTCTCCCATATAATCTGATGTAGTGGTGGCGAAACAATAAGTTTTTTAGTGCGGGAAGTATGGTGGGTTGGATAAAGATCCAAGGTGGTGTCAGATGTAGGAAAACATGTAGTTAACACGTTCCCGTAACATGTGGATTTCATGCCTAGTTATGCTACAACATTGGCAAAACATGTTGTGAAGGTGAGGTAAATCATTTGGATGTATAAAATCCAAAATGTTGTTAGGAGGGTTGGGAAGTTGTTGGTTTCCAAAGTTTGGTGGAAAGTTTTGGAGGTTTTCTAGTTGAGGTACATGGTTGTTAATGAGGTGGTTGTGGATGTTCAAATTCGGGTGGTGGATGTGAAAAACAAGGTGGTGGTGATGGATTTAAGGGACCTGGTGGCCAATTACCCACGATTGAAACATATGAGTTATGAGGTGGTGTTTATTATGATGGAAGTTCTCGAGATTCAAGCTTCATTGGTATGACAAATTTTAGCTTGTGTAGTGGAGCTACATGAGTTAGTGTTGATGACTCACTAGGAGAGGATGCAATAGTTTGATAGGTGATCCTACTAGAAGTAGATTTGGATGGTGCATGCGGTGGTGAAAGAGATTTCTTTCGTAGAGGTGGTGATGGTGTTCTTTCAATGTGATGTTCCTCACTTGAGGATTCAAGGTTTACATAAGTAGGGGATTAGACTTAAATTCTTGCAGTTTTTCTCTTGTAGTTAGGTGAGTTTGTCTTGAATGAGCTAGCCATGGTGATGAACTAGTGATATATGTATGTGAAATTTGGAATAAATGTGAAATGAAATGAGGTTAAGGATGATGATTATAAGGTGAAAATGGTGAAGTGTTTTGCTTGAAGGTTCTTGGATTGTTTAGAAGGTTATGTTTTTATGGTGAGAGTGGTGTATGCTTTTGTTTGGTGGTTCTTGGATTATATGAGGATTGTGTTTTATCCTAAGGTTTAAAATCTTGTAAAGTATCAAATATCATAGATATAAAATAAAGTACTAGAAGTTAAAAGAAAATTTAAATTTTTGGTTCCTGGGATACACACGGATCTACCTAATGTAAAGACGGATCCCATTAACCTGGATTCGTTAATCCGTGAGGAGGTCAAAATTGACCAGAACATCTTATGGCATCCGATTTTCTCAACCACATATCATGCAAATAACTAGATCACACATGATAGACATAAATATTCCTAGGGCACATAAAGTAGCATTAAGTAATACATAATTAAAGCACATGATTAAAGCATGCAAGCGTCACATGAGCAAATTAATAATCATAGAACAATGATCATAAGATCCTAATTTATAAACTACTATGGATTTATCAATCCCCCTTCTTGATCTTTCTTTAAAAACTTTATCAAGTCAAAGTTTGTGAAAAGAAGTTATAGGATAACAAAGGTGAGGATTGATTTGTGCTTTCAGCCGACGATGGTGAACCAAGAAGTTAAGATTTTGTTTTTATTCGTTTACTTTGCCCCTTCCTATTTTGGCATTGATGGAATTCATCACACGGAAATGTAAGACAAATTGTAGTTCGGAATGAGGACGAAATATTTAGATATTTAGCAAGAATATGTCTATAGAGACGAGTAAGGAGCAAGCCATATGGCAATGGACAATCATCACGATTTTTGACATTCTCAATTTTGTGAGCTATGTATTAAGCAACATTAAACTTTTGACGAGATTTGAGATTATAGAGCATGATTGCAGAGCATGCATCTATGGAGTGTTTGTGGGCATCGAAACAAATGACATTTTCTCTAAAAATAGTTCCCAATCTTTGATGTTGGAAAGAAGATCATCATGGTATATGATGCTTGGATTAGGATTATTCTGATTGATTTGAGTTATGGTGATACCGTTTTTGATTTTGAAAAAGTCTAGGATGTTGGTTCTGTAGAAATCATGTTTCTCTCGATGTGGATCCAAGAATTCAAATGAGCATTTAATAGATACAAGTTCTTTCTGAAAGAATTTGTAAAATTTATCTGAATTTCTCGAGTTTCATTGCGAATTCTTTATCTCAAATGGTTAAACCAATAGATAAGGATAAGTCATCAATATTCTGTATGAGTTGGAATTTATGATAAAATTTAATAACAAAGCGAGGACAAATGTATTCATTGAGAATTAGGAGACAATCAAAGTTAATGGCTTTAAATTGTTCAATGATGTCATTTCTAAAAGTAAAGGATGATTCAATGTGTCTTCCTTCATGGATTAGGCATTTTGAAGGGATTTAATGGTATTTTTGATGTTATCGGGAGTGGAGCTAATATGATGAATTTTGGGTATGCATTGTTTGGCTCGTTTGTAATCCGACTTCATTATTCCAAGCATAATTAGACCTATTGATTAGTAGACAAGATTAATAAATTTTATATGTATATGGACTAGCAGTCATATGCATACCTATGCGTAAATTATGTGGAAGTGCGATTTGCTTGACTCAATATATATATGGGCATACATATGAATAAACCCTTGCACTCCCATTTTACTATGACTACTAGTTGAATGAGAAAAAAATATACATTTATTGTATACTTTGAAATATCTTTTTAGAGATCGTGATGCATGATGAAAATAGTTATTACTTTTGTATTAACAATGCAAGTGTAATTATTTTTAGCGTCCAAAATGATTAAAACTATGGCTTGGGATTTTTCAAAAAAAATTCATATCTAGATATACAATGTATATTTGTAATTGACAAGTGCAATAGTTAGATATTATGTTGGTATGATTTTAATTGAGTGAATATAATGAAAATATCCCAAATCTTGATTTTAGAACAAAATTAGAGATTCAAGACTCAAAATTAAGAAATGAGATGAAATTACTTACAATAGTAGTTGCTAATGACTTGAATGTGATGGATCTATGCTAATTATGGCTTGAAATAAACTTGGCGGGAAGTGCAATCTTGGGTGGTGACAAGGTTAGGTTGAGGTGAATTATTGGAGGAGAAGAAGCAAGTGGTCTAATAATTTAAATGTAGGGTATGACTGACTGAGACACAGATCCACCATATATGAAGACGGATTTAGGGACGAAGGATCCGTCGATCTGTGGGTAAGCGAAAAACAGGTAGGGATTGATTTCCCGTAATTTGGACATTGGTGTTATCATTTTGGCAATTGGAGAGGCTTATATATGTTATAAATAGATTGTGTTTAAATTTTCAGAGTCAACGTCTACATTTTGAGCATTACGTTAGAGTTATCATGAATTTACCGATAGAATTTTAACGTAGTCAGTCCTACTAGGAGTGTGTTAATTTTTAGCTTATTAATTTTGACCATTGCTAATAACACAAAAATTTGAACATTTAGACGTGTTGTTCCCCTTAAGTTAGTTACCAAAAACTATAAAGTAAAGATAAACTAACTCATGGCTTGAAGTAATGTACTGAAAATCAGTTTTGACAAATATAAATGTAAACAAGTAAAGAACACAAAACTAATTTTCAATGTTTAATTCTTATAAATTAATTAATAACCATACCTCATTGTTTGTGGAACAACAATGGGGATTGAATGAAAATGTGTGTGTGTGATCTCCTTACTAACAACTTAGTATAAATCAAAGTATTATGCTAAGTTGACAACTATGCTAACCTACTAAACTCGTTCAAGGACTTAGTTGATTTAGAGGAGTAGGTGTTTGTAGAGAAGTTGATGGCTACGGGTTATTTGATGTCACTGTAGGAACTTGGATATCATAACACAATGGAAGATTTAGGGGTTAGCCGATTCTAGAGAGAGAAATAAACTAGAGAGAAAAGTTCTAGTGAGAGAAAGTAAATGCTTGTATTATAAAAATGACCAACCACCTCTTCCATGAGATGGAAGAGGCTTATATAGTGTTACACAAACTGGCCTAAGGCCTTGGTATGGGCTTACACGTGTGGGTTTATACCCGACCCATTACCGTATGTCATACGATTAACATTAAACTACGAGCTATGATAAACTGTAAAATACACGGGGTGACCGAGTCTTTTTCTTAAACGTAATAATCCCCTCCTAAGGGAGGTCACCCTAGAAAATACTAACTTAATGTAACATTTCTCATTTTCAGGTTATTTTCAACTTTAATAAATTCCATTATTTATTTTTAGAGTTTTACGCGTTCGCTTTTAATTATTATCTTATAGTTAAATCGCGTAAACTAAAAATCAATGATCAATGTAAACGGACATCAAACAAATTAAAGTTTACATCAAGCAAGTGTTATATGATTATTAGGAGTATAATTTATAACTTTTCATAATTTATTTTTGTTGGTTACGTAAAACGCTTACGTTTCGCAATAAATTACATTCGGTCGTACCCGGAAGCACCTTTACCCATCTACACTTAAACAAATACCCACATTTATACCCAATACTCAAAATTTACTTATTTTGCTTACCCATAACCTTTATAAACCGGACATAGAACATATACACAAGAAATAAATCACTTAGGGTACATTAACTCTTCCACCATTATCATAAGACTTACATCTATGTACCTTGGACCCAACTTACTAAACATTGGCTTGTCATTGTACTTCCCCCTCCTCACACCATGCGTCTCCCTCCTCCTAGGGAGGAGGAGAGCACTTACACAATTGTACTTTAACCCCACCTCCTAACTTGAGTTAGTTTAAGGTTAATCCATGGGTTAGTTGTTATAAAAAGCAAGTAACTAGTTTATTTTCATACACACATCTTATACAAGCAAAAATTAAACAAGAACTCCCTCTATTTTGAGCCCTAACCCACGGCACACACTAAACAATTAGGGTTTCATTTTTATTTTGCAACCAAGGTATTCCAAGCATTCAAGTGTTCAATCTAAGGCTACCTAAGACTACTCAAGGTGTTGGGAAGCTTGGATTCGGGTTTAACAAGGATTTATCAAGAAAACATATTAAGGGTTTTCTTGATTAGGGTTTTGATTTTGGAAGCTTGGTTGGGGTTTACATCTTGTGTTCATCATCCTACTTGATTTCTATAAGGTCTATTTAAAGTTTTCATTACTCATTTAATTATTTTCTATTGTTTACATATTTGTTGCATTAGTTAATCACCACCTAGTTTTATTTTTAAGTTATTTAAAGTATTTGATGATTTCATATGGACAAAGGACATGGACATTTAGAGGACTAAATACATGTGAAATATACGGTACAACACTTGGTAAAATAATGGTGCAAGGTTCCTAAATAAAGTGATTGTAAACTAACTTGTAAATTGAAAACCCTAATTTTATTAAATAGCTACTGTTGGAATTCGAATTATAAACCCTATGTATTATATTTTATAAAAAATGTGCTCTTTACAAGGATCGTGAGCATGTAAGGAACTCGAAAAACGGGATTATAACGAACAAGTTATGGAATTTACAAGTTATATATTATTAACTTTATAAAAATAGTTTTATAAGCTGTGATGAACAGTAAAAGTTACTGTTCATCAGGGGTATAAATTGTATAAATATAATATTTTGATAATTTTCCTTAATACGAACCCACGGACATAAAGAACTCGAAAAACGGAATTATAACGAACTAGTTACGTAGTTTACAAGATATATATAATTAATTTTATAAAAACAATTTTTATAAACTGTTATGAATAGTAAAAGCTACTGTTCATCAGTGGTTTAAATTTTATAAATATAATATTTTGATAAATTTTCTTAATACTAATCCAAGGACATAAGGATCTCGAGAAACGGAGCTATAACGAACGAGTTATGATTTAAACAAGTTACACATATTTAATTTTATAAAAATAATTTATATAAACTGTGATGAACAGTAAAAGTTACTGTTCATCAGTGGGTTAAACTTTATAAATATGATATTTTGATAAATCATTTTAATACGGAGACGTGGACATAAGAAACGTATAAAACGGAGTCGAAACGATAAAGATATGAAGTTTTAAAACTCGCGCGCATTACTTTTATTTTTATACAATCTTTTATAAAACAATTAATTTAATAATGAAATATCATTATTAAATCATACATTTTTACAAACGATGCATTTGTAAACGAAAATAATATTTTCTTACGGATACAAGTACACACGCTTTTATTTAACAAAGTACGAGTTAATTATTGTTTTAACTTTTAAATAATTAATAAAAACTATTAGGTGGTGGTGTAGCTATACAACATGTGATGTTTTATTTATATGAAATACATTATACTCATACGACCTATAATTAATTAGGTTGCATTCAAATTGCCGAGGCGATTCACTCTTTTGATTTAGATAATCAATCATTCACTTACGGTGAGTTCATAGCCCCGCTTTTATACAATTATATTGTTTTACAACTATGGGGTGAGAAATATGCATTGTTTTACATTTGGACGCAAGTACTCTTTTAAACATATTACGAGTTGACCTATAAGTAGCTAAATCCCACTATTGCACCCACTTCTTGAACTTTGTACAATTGTAGTCTTCGAGCGCGAATGTTATGAATATATCTTTTGGGATTACATACCTGTTGAGTGTAGTAGCGCTCATCTGGTTTCAAGAACGTAATCAAGCTAAAGTGGTTATGGAAGAACAAAAAGGATGAAGACCAAACTGTAATTCACAATAAGGCATGACTTGTAGCTAAGGGATATGCTCAGGAAGAAGGTATTGATTTTGAGGAATCATTTGCTCCAGTTACTCGCTTGGAAGCTGTTCGGATTTTCGTCGCCTATGCTGCACACGAGTCTTTTCCCATTTATCAGATGGACATAAAAATGGCATTTCTTAATGGTCCACTGAAAGAGGAGGTTTATGTTGCACAACCAGATGGGTTCGTTGATCCTGATCATCCAGAAAAAGTTTACCATCTAAGGAAAGCTCTATATGGATTGAAACAAGCTCTGAGAGCCTGGTATGATGAACTCTCAAATTTCATGATGTCCAAAGGTTTTACTAAAGGTACCATTGACCCTACTCTATTTATGATAAGATACGGGGAGGACATTCTACTCGTGCAAATTTATGTTGATGACATTATTTTCGGGTCTATAAACCCTAAATTTTCTAAACGATTTGAAAGATTAATGCATAGTAGATTTTAGATGTCCTTAATGGGGGAAATGAAATTCTTTTTAGGACTTCAGATCCACCAATCCCCAAGAGGTATCTTTATCAATTAGGCCAAGTACGCTTTAGAAATACTTAAAAAACATGGTATGGAAAAATATGATACTATTGGTACACCAATGGCTACCAAACCTAAACTAGATGCGGACTTGAGTGGAAAACTCATAGACTAAACGGACTACCGTAGTAAAATTGGGTCACTCATGTATCTGACATCTATTAGACCAGACATAGTGCAAGCATTATGTTATTGTGCACGTTATCAAGCATGACCGACTGAAAAACACCTCAAAGAGGTTAAAAGGATCTTTTGATACTTAAGGGGTACCATTAACATGGGACTCTGGTATCCGAAGGATTCTGGCTTTGAACTAACATCTTTTTTAGATGCCGACCATGCCGTATGTCTTGATACGCGTAAAGTACTTCTGGAGGAATACAGTTCCTAGGTGATAAATTAGTCAGTTGGATGTTAAAGAAGCAGGACTACACTTCAATGTCATCAGCAGAGGCAGAGTACGTGGCGTTATCTTCAGGTTGTGCTCAAGTAATGTGGATGAGGACACAACTTAAAGATTATGGCTTCAACTACAACAAAATACCATTGTATTGCGACTCTCAGTCAGCCATAGCAATCTAATGCAACCCTGTGCAACACTCCCGTACCAAGCACATCCATACTCGATATCATTTCATCAAGGAACAGGTTGAAAATGGTATAATTGAATTTTATTTTGTCAGAACTGAATACCAATTAGCTGATATGTTTACTAAATCCTTACCCGAAGATAGGTTTCAATATCTTGTCAGACGAATTGTTATGAGATGTTTAACTCCAGCAGAACTGGAGGTTTTGACAAATGAATCTGCTTGATATATTCTTCAAACATCGACTTGTAAATATTTTTGAGAAAAACAAAATACAAAAATATAAAACATATAAAAACAAATACAAAAATATAAAATTTCAAAAAGAAAATACAAAATCAGAAAAACAGAAATTGAATCTTCTCGACATGTCTCTTGGAATCAATAACATTTATGTACCTAGAAATGTTGATTAACATCGACCCATGTGTGTAAATGAAGTTCGAGCAAGAGTTCAAATGCTTTCAAAACATGTCATTTCTTTTTTTCTTTATGACTTGTAATCGCTCTCAGATTGCAACTCGGACCCGAATGACAAAGAAAAGTGTACGCTTCAGTACGCTTATCCTTGACGTTAGAAGAGAAGTCTTCTAATATGATGTTTTTCAAAAAGTTAAACATAATTTTTCAAGAATTTCTCATCGACGATTCATAATCTTTCAAAATTGTGTGTTCAACACTCCATCCCTCATAAAGTTTTACAAGACAATTCTTTTACATTTGGTGTCATTTTCAAGATGAGTCAATGTTTGAGGGGGAGTCATTCAAAAAATAAAGTTTTAATGATTTTGGATACATCATAACATGACATTTTATGTATTCAAAACGTTATCAAAAATATTTTAATAACAAATCTGTAATAATAATGTCTACTCAATTGATTCTATGTTATAAGATGATTTAGTGGTTGAGCATAATTTTTCAAGAATTCTTCAATGACAATTCATAATCTTTCAAAATGTGGTATATCCTATATCATAACACGGGTTCAATTCTTGGATTTGGCTAGTTTCTAGAGAGAGAAACACTAGAGAGAATATTCTAGAGAGAGAAAATGTGTTTCTTTGTAAATAAAATAATAACTAGCTTGCCTCTTCCAAAGTTGGAAGAGGCTATATATAGGTGTTTTATAAACAAATTTACCTCACTTGTAAACCAATAACCTAATACTTGTAACTAAAGCTTGTTCATCTTACCTTATAAACAAGGTTACTATCATTATTATTATTATTTTTTTTAATTCCCTCACCATCATCTTATGAAGTACCTTCTTTATATCATATATACTATTTTCCAAACATCTTAAAAGATACGTTACTAACATTTTATGAATTACCTTGTCCTTACCTTATGAAACCATTTTTCACCACATAAATTACTTTATTGTCATCCCATAAGTCATTTAGCTATCGTCTTATAAACCATCATACGATTTCTCGCAACACCTTTTTAATGTCTCCGATCACAAACCTTGCATCCACCTTGTGAATCATTTCGTCATCTTATAAAATCTTAAAACTTCTTTATACATACATAATTTGACAAAAAATGAGGAATCGCAGCGTCAGCCCTCAAATATACATAACCTGTCACCTATGTATAATTCAGGAAGGGGACTATGCCATGCTAGGTAGTTCACCATGTAACATTTGTAAATAAATCCATTTTTACTTACATCCTTGAAAAAAAAAAGGTTTTGTGTGCGTATTCGTAAAACGCGTTTACTTTGGAAAAACCAAATTAGTAACCATAGCAACTAAGCAGACCTTTACTCCACCTTACTATAAAGTTGACATCATCTTATACCAAATCCTAAGCCGAAAAGCCGAGACACATCACTAGTCGACCTAGGACAATCGCTATTTCAACAACTTCGCCGTAGTAGAGAGTTTCTAAATCATCCATTCAACATCAACCTAATGCCCATATAATTCTTAGTGTTTCAACATCATAATTGGTATGGATTGTGTCAAGATATCATGCCATGATTAGTATGCGAGAAGATCGTTCGTTTACCATGGGGAATGAAACATTAATTGTTCGTAGTGACGGAAGCGACAACGAAAGCAAGTCCCGATTAAACATCATCTCGTGAACCAAAACTCAAAAGTATTTGCTGGAGGGATGTCCTATCTTTCTAGCCCAGGTTACTATGAAAAAGGCGGAAGACAAGTCGAAAGAGAAGCAACTTGAGAAGTACCAATAGTTCAAGACTTTCCTGAGGTATTTCCGAGGACTTGCCGGGTATTCCGCAACTCCGCCAAATGGAATTCCCAAAATCGATTTGATACCTGGTGCTGGCGCCGGGGGGGGGGGGATAGCACGGGCCCCTATTGACTGGCTCATCCGAGATGAAGGAGTTGTCGGACCAATGAAGAACTTCGACAAAGGCTTTATAAGACCAGTTCCTCACCTTAGGGAGCTTCCGGTCTTGTTTTGTCAAGAAGAAGGATGGATCATTCCGGATGTGCATTGATTACCGAGAATTAAATAAGCTGACGGTGAAGAACCGTTATCCGCTTCCAAGGATTGATGATTTGTTCGATCAACTACAAGGTTCGAGTATCTACTCAAAGATCGCCTGAGGTGGGTTTATCATCACTAAGGGTCGTGAAGAAGATATTCAAAGATCCGCATTCAGAAATCGATATGGACATTACATGGTTTCAAGTTAGGCCGTTTGGTTTGACTATTACACCTGCTCGTATTTTTGGATCTCATGAATCGGGTGGTGAAAACCATACCTGGATAAATTCGTAATAGTCTTTATTGAATATTCTGATATACTGTAGAACATGGCAAGAGCATGCAGAGACTCAAGTTAATCGTGGAGTTGCTTAAGAAGGAACAGTGTTATGCCAAATTTCTCTAAGTGCGAATTTGGATCCCTAAAGTACAGTTCCTTGGTCACGTGATCTGAACAGTCAGGCGTAATTCATGTGGATCTGCCAAAAATTGAATCCGTCAATGATTGGGCATCCTCCTTAAGTCTGCAAGGAGATTCGTTAATTTTGACCTAACAGGCTACTACGAAGATTCATTGAAGGATTCTCAAAGATCGCCAAGCCAATGACCAAGCTGACTCAAAAGAAGATCAAGTTTGAATGAAGTGACAAGGCAGAGGCAGCTTTTCAGTTGCTAAAGCAGAAGTTGTGTAGTGCGCCAATTTTGGCGTTACCCGAAAGAAATGAAGACTTTATCGCTTACTGTGACGCTTCGATCAAAGAGGTTGGGGCCAGGTGCTAATGCCCAACAGAGAAAAGGTGGTTGCTTATGCCTACGCAACTAAAGATTCTATGAGGAAAAATTACACCACTCGTTGATGTGAGAGTTAGGCCGCATAGTATTCGCTCTAAAGATTTGGAGGCATTATCTGTACGGGACAAAGTGTACAGTGTTCACTGACCACAAAAGTTTGCAACACATCCTCGATCAGAAGGAATTAAACATGAGACAGCGCCGTTGGTTGGAATTGCTTAGTGATTATGATTGTGAAATCCGTTATCACCCAGGAAAAGCAAATGTAGTGGAGATGCATCGGAGCAGAAAGGAACAATAAAAGCCCTTACGGGTCTAGGGCCCTTAGTTATGCTATCGGTTTGGACCTCCCAAGCGGTTTTGAAGGCTCAGATTTGAAGCAAGAAAAACCAGAAAACCTCAAGTCAAAGACGTTTTAGGAGGTATGTTTATGAGAATTCGAATGGACCCTGAAAAGCCCAGGGAAGGAGAGTTGGAATCCGTACGCGGACGGAACTTGTTGTTTAAACAACAGAAGTTGATTTCCATGCTATGGTGACTCTAGGGACTCTGATTATGCCTATGAGTCTACAAGTCGAAATATTCTGTTCACCCGTGAGGTTCCGATAAAATGTACCAAGATCATTAAAGCAACTTTCCTGGTGGGGACCTAACATGAAAAGGCTGACATTGCACCTATGTTAGAAGTGTTTGACGTGTATTAAGAGTCAAAGCAATGAACACCAAAAAACCATCTGGCCCCACCACCCCCCTCTTCTAATCCTCTCATCTCTCTGGTGTGCAACAGCGATTCCTCCAATGGAAATGGGGAAAATATCACTAGGATTTTTGTCACATGCTCCCAAGGAACGCCAAAATGGAACGGACACCAATATGGGTAATTGTTAGACCGACTCACTAGTTGACACTTTTTACCAATGAGAAATGACACTATGGCAAACTAGCTTGACTGTACTTGTAAAGAAGTGGTCACAAGGCATGGCGATACCGGCTCGTCATTTGTTAGATCGTGACCCCCAGTTTACGTCAATTCTATGGAAGGTCATTTTAGAAAGCTTATGGGTACTCGGCTGGATATGAGTATGGCATACCATCGAAGACTGATGGACCAAAGCGAAGGAACATTCAAACTCTTGAAGATAGTACGCGTTGTGTGATTGACTTTGGGAAAAACATTGGTGGGAAGGGACAATCTTACCGTGATCGAATTCCTCAGTGAAACAATAGTTATCATGCTAGTATTAAAGCTTCCTTATTCGAGGCACTTTATGGCCGAAAGTGTCGATCGCCTGTGTGTTGGGCCGAGGTCGGAGATGCTTGGCACACCGGTCCAGAACTTGTTCATGAAACAAAACCGCGAGGATTGTCACAAGTTAAGCATAGAATGCAAGTGTCGTGATCGCAAAAAGAGCTCGCCGATGTGAGGCGTAGGCTTTTGAGTTTCAAGTTTTGTGATTCGTGTTATGTTAAAGGTATCACTTGGAAAGGGCGGTCGTGCTTTTTTGGAAAACGGGTGGAGGAAAGTTGAACCCTGAGGTTATATTGGACCTTTTTCAGGTGTTAGCAAAGTGGGAACCCGTTTGCTTATCTCAGACTCGAACTAAACCTCAAACAGTTATGCGGGTTCCATAGATATTTCCTGTAATACAATCTAAAGAAGTGTTTATCTGACGAGCCGTTGGCAGTTCCGTTAGATGAAATACACATTGATGATAAACTCCACTTTGTTGAAGAACCAGTGGAAATCTTAGAGCGTGAGATCAAGAAGCTTAGGCGAAGTCGTATTCCCATAATCAAAGTACGATGGAACTCCAAGAGGGGTCCTGAGTTCAGTGGGAACGCGAAGATCAGTTCCGAGAAAAGTATCTGCACCTCTTCACAAAAACCACACCCTCAAGAATGTTGCATCTTGAGCCTTGGGACAAGGCTCTCCTAACGGGTGGAGACTGTAACATTTCTCATTTTCAGGTTATTTACAACTTTAATAAATTCCATTATTTATTTTTTTTAGAGTTGTACGCGTCGCTTTTTAATTATTATCTTATAGTTAAATGCGTAAAACTTAAAAAACAAAACGTTCAAGTGTAAACGGACATTTTAAACAATTTAAGTTTACATCAAGCAAGTGTTATATGATTATTAGGAGTATTCTTTATAATTTTCATTAATTTATTTTTGTTGGTTTCGTAAAACGCTTACGTTTCGCATAAATTACATGCGGGCGTACCGGAAGTACCTTTACCATCTACACTCAAACAATTACCCACGTTTACCCAATACTAAAATTTACTTTTTTTGTACATTCCTATTTCATCTAAAACCAGAATAGGCTTGTATACAAGAAAGAAATGCAAAGCATCCATTAAATCCTTTTTCTTTACATGTGATTTCTTACATAAAGATGTACTTTGGACCCATGGTTCTAGTAATTGTCTCATCACTTGTACCCTCCTCCTAGGGAGGAGGAGAGCTCTTACAACATTGTCCTTAAAACCATTTATACTCCCATGGTTTCATTAAGCTTGTTTAGGGTTTGCTTGTGCTATATAAAGAAAGCCCTAGGTTCACCATTATACTCTTACACTTTCATACAAGAAAAATCAAAGCAAGAACTCTCTCTATTTGAGCTCAAAACCCACGGCACCCTTAAAATCTCTAGGGTTTCATTTTAATTTTGCAACCAAGGTATTCCAAGCATTTAAGTGTTCATTCTAAGGTTACCTAAGACTACTCAAGGTGTTGGGAAGCTTGGATTCGGGTTTAACAAGGAATTATCAAGAAAACATATTTAGGGTTTTCTTGATTAGGGTTTTGATTTTGGAAGCTTGGTTAGGGTTTACATCTTGTGTTCATCATCCTACTTGACTTCTATAAGGTCTATTTAAAGTTTTCAATACTCATTCATTTATTTTCTATTGTATACATACTTGTTGCATTAGTTAATCACCACCTAGATTTATTTTGAAGTTATATAAAGTACTTGAGGATTTCATATGGACAAATGACATGAACATTTAGAGGACTAAATACATGTAAGATATATGGTACAATACTTGGTGAAATAATGGTGCAAGGTTCCTAAACAAAAATAATTACAAACTAACTTTATTAATTGGAAACCCTAATTTTATTTAATTACCTACTGTTGGAATCCGAAATATAAACCCTATGTTTTATATTTTATAAAAATAGTGCTCTTTACAAGGATCGTGAGCATGTAAGGAACTCGAAAAACGGAATTATAACGAACAAGTTACGACTTTTACAAGTTATATATAATTAACTTTATAAAAATAGTTTTGTAAACTGTGATGAACAGTAAATATTACTGTTCATCAGGGGTATAAATTGTATAAATATAATATTTTGATAAATTTCCTTAATATGAAACCACGGACATAAAGAACTCGAAAAACGGAATTATAACGAACAAGTTACGTATTTTATAAATGTATATAATTAATTTTATAAAAACAAGCTGTGATGAACATGCTGAACAAGCCTTTTGGTCTCAGAATTTTATGAATTCTTTAGATCCTAGTCCTTCTTGTAGACCCACCAAAGTTGAGGTTCCAAAAGAACTTCCTAAAGTCAGCATGGTAAATACGAGTTTGAAGAAACTTAAACACCATCTTGCTGGTTTTGACGTTGTTGTCAAAGAAAGAACCACGGCAACAGCCATCACTGAGGGCTCATGGGGGTTTGAATATACAAAAGCTTGTTTTAGGGATGAAATAATTCCTTTTGTAAAAGCACTGAAGGACATATTCAATACATTCAATCAATACTTAATTAATGAACATTCTAAAGTCCAAAATGTCTTTCATCAAATGGAACAGGCTATGGAACAACATCATTTAGAGTAAAAAATGTTTGAAGTTAAAATGGATCAAGTTTTAAATGAAAACGAACGACTCTTGGAACAAGTCATCAACAAAGTCATAGTGAACATAATTATGAATTCTATTATAGATAATGCTTCTGTGAATATGCATGAATGTCAAAAGTGTCTCAAACTTGTGACTGAGCTTTTGAACCAAAAGGATTTCATTAAAAAAGAGGCTTACGATAAACTGTTTAGAAGTTATACCACTCTTGAAAAACATTGTATATGTTCAGACTTACGATTTCATTTAAAACTTGACAGAAATCTTTAGATTATTTCTTATTTCTCGCAAGCTCTTTATCCCCTGTGATCACAAAACAAACCAAAGCATAAAATCGTTCTACAAGAATTATGAAGTTTACAGGAAATACAAACCTATCTTACTTTCATAGGAATCATGGTTGCATTTAGCATATGCAACAAGCCTTTTAAACCACTTGGTGGCCCAAGTGGATGAGTTTAGTCTCGTGAGGGCTTCTAGAGAACATACCCACAAAGTCCATTTACGTATACAAGGTTTAGACATGTATTAAAACGTAAATTTTTAAGGATTCAGGAGGAGGTTACGGCATAACTCCGATGGTTACGTCGTAATCAAGTGGTAAATTTTTTATGTTTTAAGGTGTTACAGCATAACTATGAAATGGTTTACGTGGTAACTATAATGGTTACGACGTAAACTAAAGTTGTTATGCCGTAACTGCTGTAGATTCAGCAAAGTTACCACATGATTATGAGTCGAGCTGGTCTCGATAAATGCCTCCTAGCTGCTGGATCCTGCAAAACAAAGTTAAAAACATACAAACCAACTAATATGCAGAATAAAAGATAGTTATAGGATGCCTTCCATAAAGAGCTTGTTTTTGTTTGAGTTACGAGCTTGACTCTACCCTTATTTTCCAAGTAATAAGGTGTTCCTTCCCTCACTTGAGATTAAATGCGAGTGAGAGTAGCAATGGACCCCATGATTTGCTACTGAGTAGGGGAATGATAAATTAGAACCATACTGCTGCTGAGATTTCATTTTCCTTGATGATTGGCTCACTTAGTGAAGTAATTTCCAAATGAAGGTCTCATAATCATATGTCTTTATAACAGGGTTATCATATTCCTTTTTGACAACCTTTGTAGTATTAGAAAATTCCTCCTCGAATTTGTTTAAATGCTTGTCAGACATAGGATTATGAGCGGGGCTATTGTTTGTAGTAGGTGGGGTGTGATGTAAAATGTCTGATGGGTCAAAGGTTGCATTATGCTATCAATTAGAGGAATATTATAATCATGTTCCTCTTCTCTTACAATTTTATCCATATCATGGACTGGTCCCAGTGGTATATATGGTTGTACTAGTGGTTTAAGGTTGGGTAAAGTGTGTATGGTAGGCGTTAGAAATTGCCCCAGCCTTTCTACATCCTTGTTTGTAATGTCCCAACCTACATCCATGTCCCCTTCATCTTCCTATGCTTTCTCATTATGAATTTCCTTAGGATTTCTAATCATGCGAACGGTTTCGCGAGTTCTGTAAGGGCTACCCATTTGTTTCTTCAAATGTTCTAGAAACGGCATAGGTGGTAAGTCACAAGGAACTGGCTCCTTCATGTTTTCCTTATCTATTGTCATTATTGCCTTGACTTTTTCTCCTGTATTAGTGAGGACTTTATGGGTTAATTGATAAGCTTTTTCCTGTAGGTTCTGTTGATCCCACGCCTTGATCGATTCTTTACGTAGTAAAGTGTTTGTTACCTTGGAAGAATCCAAAATAACAAAGATTGAGACTTTGTATGTATACCAAAGTGTATGCGGAATCTACACTTTGATACTCTAGAGGTGTTTATCAATAAAACAGTGATAACTAAACAAACAATGAACAATGAACACACTGCTTCAATATTATTAGAATAATACGAGTACTCTTGTAGTACTGGGGTTACAAACCTTGAAGCTATTACAATTTTTCTCTCTAAGTATTTCTATCACTTGAAAAGTATATCTATTCTAAAACTTAGGATCTCCTTTTATAGAACACAAGGAGTCCTTTACAAAGATAACAACCTATCTTTTAGGATCAGTTACAATTCAAATATAACCATCCCGTAATAATCTCCATGCATCCTTATCTTCAATTCAGCAGCTTTGACCATCAGCAGTACTAACTCTTTTCTACTAGCAGTATTAATTAACACTGGCAGTACTAAGTTTGTACTGGCAGTACTAACTCCATTAGTACTGTCAGTTACACCTTGGCAGTATTAACTCTTGTGAAGATTTATTCCTAACAATCCTCCCCTAAACTTGTGATTGTCCTTCAAATCATCAAGTTTCTTCTGAATTAAATCTTCTAGTCTTCTTCCTTTGCTGATGATTCTTTCAAACATTTCTTTTACTTCTGCACTTGAGATCTTATAAACCTTATCAGTTCAAAAGCCTGTGAACTCTCGTGATCAACCTCCAATTTTCTACTCAACATCTTTGTCAACATCTCTTGGCTTAAAGGATATTTCTTCTCTGTCAACATATGAATTGCTAATCCATTTTCCATCAACAAAATATGAATACCACAAAAGTCACATAATCTCCAGCTTATCAGATTGTATTCATGCTGATTTTTCCAAATCTCATCCTCTTCATCAGACTCAAATAGAGTATATAAATCTCCCCACAGCATCAAATCAAATCCTTCCAGTCTTGAAGCACTATACTTTTCTTTGACTAGCCTGTACAATTCTTCTACATCCTGTCTATCAAAGTCTTCAAGCATCTCACTCAATATCTTATAATTCTTGGAACTGCCATCTCCTCTGAATACTTGATAATACATGAAAGTCTCTGTCAAAACATAAGTTTTCCAATCCACAATTGGAAACTTTGTAGATATAGATTCGACCTCTATAGGAACCTCTTCTCTTGGTATGATGTCTAAAAATCCTTTGAGTTCTTCCTTCTCAGCATCTTCCTCCATCTTTTGTCTCTTCCTTGTGCTTTTTCTAGGAATAGACTTCTTTCTCTTTGCTCCAGGTTCTTTAACAACTTCTTTCATTTCTTCTTGTGTATCAACCTCTTCTTCCACAATCTTTTCAGGAGACTTTTCTTTTTCAGGAGACTTTTGCTTTTCACTTCCATGCTCTGCATCCATAGGCTCAATATTTTGATTAAAATCCCAAACCTTTTCAAAGATTGGCCTAATGTCATTGTAAGACATTCCCTTGAAGTCACTAATCTTGTAGTTCCCCTGATTCTTCAAGTATTTGATCATATTTCTTCTTGCTTGGGCAACTGTCTTTGGTTTCATCTTTTGAGAATGATACCTTATGACTGAAGGATCATTCCAATCTATCTGCTTAGAAGACTTGGCTTCAGCCATGGCTCTTTGTCTTTCCTCTTCATCCCATTATCTTGCAATCTCTTCATCTCTTGAAATCTGAGCTCTTTGTTCCTCATTCATTTGCTCTTCAAGTCTGATGGCTTCAGCAAAACTTAACCTTTCTTGTTCAAGCTCCTTCTTTGACTTCTTCTTGGGCTCAGACTCTATCATTATGGTTTTTCCCTTGTCTTGTCTTGACTTTTTCTCTGCACTCCTTCTTGTATAGGTAACAGTTCCTCCAGGAGTACTAACTATTGGAACTTCTTCACTAGCTGTACCTTGTTTTGCTCCAGCGGTACTAACTTCATCACTTCCTTTCTTACTGCCTTCTTGAGTTTGAATGACTTCAGTTGGAGTCACTTCTTGTATAAATAGTTCAGTTTTAGTACTTGCTTTTTCTTGAACCTCTGCATCTGATAATTTCCCCCCTGTTTGGAAGAATCATCTTCAAGAACTTCATCATCTGAAAGAACAACCCTAGATTTTCTCCTTGCTTTACCAGTCTTTATTTGAGACTCTAGCTTCTTGACCTTGAGAATAAGTTTGGTATATGCAGAACTATAGGTGTTCTTTGTCTTCTTCAAGTCATCCTCTAATGCTCCAATCCTGTTAGAAAGTTTGGTAACCAAATTCATCAATTCATTAAGTTGTAAGCTACCCTCATCACTTCCATGTGACTGAACAACATGGAGAAGTAAGTCATGGGGTGTAGGGAAATGATGTTCTGCTCCAGGTGATTGATGTGTTGGTGATGGTTGTGTTGGTGATTGTTGTATGGGTGATGGTTGTGTAGGTACAACAGGTGAATGTTCAGGTGAGTGGGAAGGTTCAGGTGAGGGTGAAGGTGAAGATGTGATTCTGGAAGGTGAAGTGGAAGGTGTAGTAACAGCTAACATAGAAGGGAAAAGTGCAACTTCTTGTCCTAAAAATGCCTTTGTAGGTCTATTCATATTGTTAAACACTTTCATGCTAAGTGAGGGTACATGATATAATATTGTGTGTTGTTGAAGCTGGTTTCTCTGCATATCTAGACATATTTAAATGGACCTATGGTACATAAAAAACATATGCTTAAATATCTCTGAGTTAGTAATAGAAGAAAGACCATCCTGATCATCCAACTTGAGATGTCACCAATTGTCAACCTCCGCAATATACCGTCTATCATCAGATCTAAATCTCAAAATGAGTTTATTTAATTCTCAAAATGACAATTCACCAAATCTGGATATAACATCTAAACACTCAAATGACAACCTTGCATATTTGATTGCTCAAGCTAATGCAAAAGAAAGAAGAAGAGAATCGAATTGCAAGAAGAGGCAAGCGGCTAAAGAGCGCTAATTTGGCAAATTCCCCCATTTGTGATGATGAGGATGACTATGATATACCATTGCAAATCACAAAACCCGTTTTAATCAACGAGGAGCCCGTAAACTCACTAATTATGGAGGATGAGCACTTGACACAATTCCGGCAACGAATCGGAACGAGCTTTCATAAAGTCTAGTGTTGAATCTTATCCAATCCCAAGTGAGTCGCAGGTGTTTCCCAAAGAGTGTGTATGTGCCTTTTCATGACATTCTCCGCCACTGTGACATTTCAAAAGATCAAGTCTGAGGATTTCTCTGATTCTAACATAGGATTCTACTTCGACCTGATGAAGATTCCTTCTCTAATAACGATGTCGAGTATGTTGAGGCATCACCTCCCAATTCGAGCCAGTTAGCTCAAAGTGAAGGAGAATGTTTATTCAGATTTGGAAGGAGTGAGGCTGACATTCTTTTAATCAAAGACGATACCCTTCGTAAACATTGTTGAAATGACAATCGTCTTGTGCTAAAATCGAAGCATTAAAAGAGATAAATCCCGTCCATCTTCCGTTGTTGTAACCAAGTACTACCTCACATTTCCTAACCTTATCTTGAGGAGACTAATAACTTTTGATAATTCTTAGCCCGAATCGGAAACTTTCTGCGTTAATTTGGAAGAGCCAGAAGTGGCAGTCCCAATACTCATTCTGAGTTTATCTCTTCCAGATTATAAAGCTATCCCCTACATGAAAAACGATCATTTTATAAAGAGAAAGTAGTGGCATGATACCACTGACCATGATGATTTTTTCTAAATATGATTCTTCATCTTTGATCTTTCATCATCATAATCATCCTGTCGAAAGAGTGATTTTTCATGAGGATCTTCGAGCCCGATGAACTCGCTCAAATCATAATCTCAACCAGAGTATGAATTGTATTCTTTAAGGATGAGCCCGGCTGCCCGACTGGGCAATGTCACAATGATGTGGTGGGAAATATTTTCCAAACAAGAGAACAATAGAAAACCCAGAGCCATGTCTTAATGTTTTGCCCACCCATGATTAGATTTCACAATACTTTCTAGTGAATCCATTTTCACTTATTGTTGTATGGAACTTCACCATTTTCTTTCATATTCCCGTTATTCCACACTTATCTTCTCTCCTTTGGGGATGAAGACACCATATATGATCCCGAGACATTTCAAAAGTATCATCTTCTAGGCCGGATGAGTAATCCTCATCGGAGTGGAACTTTCATGAAATTCAATACTTATCGTAGTCACTTGAATGAAAGTCCGATGATGATTTTATTTCCTCTTGTTCCTCAAGATCAAATAAATCCTTTGATGGCAAGCAATCGCGGACCCTAAACAAGCGCTTCGTGGGAGGCACCCCATGCTTATCCGTAGTGTTAAATAAGTGTTTTATTGTTTTGTAAGATAGCTTGTCTTTTCCATTACCCGTGTTTCCATGTTGATTTATATGTACCCAGGATGCCCGGATTGTGAAACCTCCTCAGTTTTGTCATTCATCAAGAGTTTCACATCCACAGCTTCATTTGGGAATCATATCCTAATCTTATCGAACTAACAGTTTCATCTTTTGCATACTCAAAAATGGCCTTAGATTAATGAAATACCCTTCAAAACATCCGAGGACGATGTTTATTAGATTAAAGTTTGGGGGTATCTTCGATACGAATTGTTGCCTGGCTGCATTGTTACCACGTGAACCCGTTTTTTACCACTAAATAACAAAAAAATGAAAAAATTGAAAAATTCAAAAATATAAATAAGTGTTTAGTCACAGTTTTGCTTTTCCTTTGGGTAGAATTAGAATAATTTTTGACATTTGATCGGGCGTGTTGAGCCTAGACAATAGCAATGTTTCCTTTAGCCAAGCTTCACAATTCTATAGCCTTTAATTTAATAATGTGAAGAACGAGAAATGATGAGTTAAAAAAATTTTATGTCCAAGCAAGATTTCTTCTAAAAACATAAAACGAGTAACTTGTGGTTTTCCTCTCCGTAAATTTCTAATCCACCTAATCAAACGTTACTCAATTACTTCAACTAAGTTAAATCGATGTTTTCAGAACAAGCTCAATTTAGTAACTTGAGTTTTCAAAACGGAAATTTTGTAGTGATTTAAGAAGATAAATGCCAAGAACATGAATGAAATGGATGCACAAATGCATAATAATGAATTTTGCCCAATGAAGCATCAGTTGATATTATGGAGCAATAAAAGATGTTCGGATAGTCCCACTGAGAACTATCCCACTAATCCCACTCCGGCTAACAACTGAGGTGGGAGGTTTCGAAAACAAGACGTCTTTAACTTCTAGGGATTGGTGTGTCGTGATATCCACTTGAAGAAAGGTCTAGGTGAGGTTCAAACTATAGACAGAACAAACAATAACGTAAATAAAAAAAATAATAAAAAAAATCTAATCCTTACCAAATTAGGAATTAAAGGTGTTGATGTGATTTCCCACAACGCTAGGCAACGGTGGGTTATCCAACTAAGAACATCGGTCGTTGGATGTGAAATCCTGCTGCCGTTAACCACGAGGAAGGGGTTCAACACTAAGCAACGCCTTCCTAAGCTTTAAAGAACTTATGATTATAATGATGAAAATGTAGCAAAAAAGTTCTCGAAAACAAGGTTTACGAAGTTTAAATAAATTGTTTCTTTAATTCATTATTCATTTTGAATTATGACTATGAAAATAATTGGTCTATGGTCAAATTAAAATGAGTACTCTACATTCAATTCGTAAATCCATTTGGGAGTTGAAAAATTCACAAGTCATAAGTAATGAGGCTTAACAAATAAACTTATATCAACAATGATCTTAGTAAAATTGCTTAGCTTGAACTTGTGAAAATTGAGGACTATGAATTATCCTCAGACAAACCGTATAGATCACCTTACGGGCGAGCTTCTCATTCTAATGATCCCCAGTATTAATAAATAAAGAAAGTCAAACTTTTTAAAAAATGAGAAATCCAAAAATATTAGTTGTAGTTAGTGTGTAAATTTAAAATTGTATAAACGGAGGCATAACGTGTTTACTTAAAACATTGCGCGAGGACAACACAAAACCTAGATTAGGGGGATTTGAGATAGTGCTTAATTACACATATCTTTTACCTCTAAAAAACGAGCTTAAATGACCAAAAACAGACAAAAACTGCCAAATATATGTTTGTTTTGCATTTGTATTGTGCATGAAGTGGAAAATCAATCAAAAGACAGAAAAAACCAAGCCAAAATGAAAAACTGAGCCTGTGAATGGAAAAGACTGTGCAAAATCAAGGCCAAAAGTCCAAAAATGACAAAGTCAGAGTCAATACTTAAGAATCAGTGCCAGTCAAACCAGAGCCGAAACTAAGAATAACTATTGCACTGCAATCTTATATGAAGACTGTGAAGACCAAATGGGCCCTCAATCAATTACAACAGCCCATTTGTGTGCAATTGACAAAGACTGTGAAGACTTTGAAGGCCCAATCCTAGCCCAGTTACAGCCAATCTCAGCCATTGTACACACAAAACCCACTTCATAACCTTATTGGGCTTGAAAAAGCCCAATAACCAAGCCTGTACTTTATTGGGCCTTAAAAAGCCCAATAACTTAAGCCTAAACCTTATTGGGCCCAAACCCAAACCCAGTGGGCCCAATACAAGCCCAATACAAACCCAAGCCCAACAAAAGCCCAAAATCCTTTTTTATAAAACTTTAGGGGCTAAAATTGCCAAGTTTGAAAGTTGTTTTATAAAGAAAAATAGAAAAATAAAACACAAGGGCTGAAATTGCAATTTTCCAAAAATACTTTTTCTCTTTTAGTTATAAACAGCAGGGACCATTTTTGCAAATTGCCAAAACCCTCTTTATTTCTGCTGTTACAAAACTAGAGGGACCATTTTTGCAATTCACCCTAACCCTTTTTATTCTATTTTCTTTATAAACCACAGGGACCAATTGTGTTTAACTTGAAACCCTATTTATAACTGAAAAAAGCTTTAAAAAGAAATGAAAAAAAGAGAGAGACATGAGGGGCTATTTGTGCATCTTTTTCATTCTTTTCTTTAAACGAACCAGCAACAGGGTACTGTAAACCCCTTTCCCGCCAAACCCATACCACCCTTTCCCATGGTTTACAAGGCCAAACCACTACCCTAGTACACTTTCCTACATCCCCTAACCCACTTCCCACCTTACCCTGCCCCTATACCCCTTCCCACTTGCAAAGAACACTCACCCCGAAAACCCCATCAATGGCTGAGATCATGAAAAGGCATATGGAGGGTTAGGATTACTCAGGATTGCATTGCACTTCACAAGAAACACAACTCAAGTCCAAAGAAAGGCTGAGAGCCTCTATAAAAGAAAAGAGAACAAGCCAAAGAACATACACCACTTTACTATGTTTTTTTTAGTTTAAATGTTTTAATTAAGTGTTTTCTTTGAAGCAAGTATTGTAACTCAGTTCATTTAAAAAGTTTATGTTGTAATTTTTTCTATCTCTAATAAAAAAGGGTTTAAACTTCAGCAATTTTAGCTTAATACAGTTGCTTATTTCAAGTTTATTCCTGCTTAATCATGTTTGTTTAGACCTTACTTTTATCTGTTTTGAGCTCTCATTTGATAGATCTTTCTTAAATCTCTCATAGCTAATAAACTGTCATTAGGTGAACATAAGCCTCACTGAGAAAGTAGCTTATTTTTACTTATAAGCTATAAGTTTTATAGCTTATACAGCTCTATTAGGTCATATTAACTAGGTGTAGATAAAAAGATTTAGGAGTTTTAGCTTTTAAATAGCTTTTAAGTGCAACAAAGTTTGACAGTTTTAGTTAAGGGAGTGTTTGGATTTAGCTGTAGTTGACTCTTAAAGTCAACTACACTCTATCAATTCTTTTCATACAATTGTATTAGGTTATGATATCAAGTTTTAAATAAGTTTTAAGAATTAGACAGTTAAAATATAAAGTTTAGAGCTTATAAGTTTCATGCCAGCACCAGGGCAATTTTAGCTAAAAGAGGTTTAGGTTTTAGGCATTTAAGAGCAATTTAGAGTTCAAGGTTGTTAGTGTTCACTTAGGATCACTTAGTGAAGTGTTAAAACTCAAAATTTTAGCCTGCATCTTTGTTACTTGCACATTGCACCAGCAATGCCAAATGCATCAGCATATATTTGCCATTTTTCACTTTGAAGCTTCTCATTTCCTTTTAGAGTTTTACAAATCCTTTTAGCTAGGTTGATGTTAGATAAGTAGGTTAGCTTATTTTCAAAAGTTCAGCTTATAGGGTCCAAAAATAAGCTTTTTAGCTTAAGTGAAAAAAGCTCAAAAACAGTCTCATTAAAACTTTGCATTTTCCATCTTAATTTTCTTTCTAATCTTGTTAACTCTAGGTAAATTTTAGTGTAAATCCTTTTAATGCACATCTTAAGCTTCAATAAGCCTCTTTTGTTTCTCAGTTTCATCCAATAATAAGCTCATAATAGGCTCAAATCCAAAAAGCTTGTTAAAAGCCTAGTTTCTGTGACAGAAACTTACAGCTTATTTTCTAGCTTATTCTTTGGTCTAAAGTCCAAAGTGTCTTTATTAAAGTTGTTAAGAATAAGCTGATAAGCAACTTTGTAGTTTTAAGTTTTTGCTAATTCTCAAAATTTAATAAGCCAAAATAAGCTGAAATCGCAGGGTCTGTTTTGTATTTTTCTTAAAGTTCAAGGTTAACTGTTTTCTCTATAGTGTAAAATTTCATAAGTTTGCCCGCCTACCCTATAGTTTACTTTCTTTCCATTTCTACCCTGTCTTTCTTATTAAATAAAATAGAATTAATATTTTTAGTTTTTAGTTTTATAATTAGGGTTCATAATTTTAATTAAGCAAATTAGGGTTCAATTAGTTAATAGAAATTAGGGCTTTTTGTTCCATAATTTTTCTGCACCTTTGTAGTTTATAAAAACTATTTTTCTATATTTTTCCAGTTAAATTTGTATTTTCTAGGAATTAAAGTAGATTTTAGTTATTACTTTTTCTTATAAAAATCATAAAAAATAGAAAAATTGTTGAAAAATTAAAATTCTTTTTGCATTAATTTTCATTTTAAATCTAGTATTTTTGAAAAATAAAAGATAAATTTTAGTGTTAATTTTTAGAAAAAGTTTATTTTTGTTAATTAATTAAATCTTAGAAAATTTATAAAAAATCCAAAAATTAATAAAAAAATATTTTTCTTTTTTATAAAATTTTCTTTTGTCATTTAGTGTCTAGGAAAAATATAAAATTTAGTGTAGGCTTAATTTTTCTTAAATTTCAGTTTTAGACCCGTTTTTACCGGGTAAGTTTTACCGTTTCTTTTCGTTTTACATTCAAACGACCTCCGTTTTAGTTCTAGTTTTCTTTATTTTTCAAATTAAGTTAATTAGAATTTAATTTTGATTTTTAATTTAATTTAGCATTTATTTTCTTAATTTTTAGTATTTAGGGTTCCCGATACCTTATTCTGTTCCCCGTATTTAATTTAGATTTAATTTTAGGATTTCCTTATACCTCTTTTTCTTGTTTAAGCTTTTCTAACTCACTCTTAAGCATGCTAATTTCTGAGTCTTTATATGAGATATCTCTTTTAAAAACAGCAAGTTGCTCACAAAAAATAATCTCATTCTTTTTGTGAAAGATAAGTTGCTCTTCTACAGATGATAACCCTCTTTTATAAGTAGCTAAATTAAACTCAGATTTGTTAAACTCGATTCTTAAATCATATCCCTTAATTACCCTTACATAGTTACAGCAACTAACATGATCTTTTGATTATTTACATAAATGGCTCATTCAATATCTAATGGTGTACATGAGTTCTCGCAGTTCTCGCATTAATATTGATGCTGAAAATAAAGTACAATCAAACTCAAAATAAAAAACTATATAAAAAAATATATATATAAATCAATATAAACAATCTAAAATATAAAATAACCTAAAACTAAAAAATAGGTATCGATCATAAAAAGACTTTTTTTCATAAAAAGGATAAGAAAGATTTTTGACCCTTGATTTAAAATCAACGGTATAGATTAACTATCATCTTAACTAACTATTAAGGGTATAAAAGTAATTTTCCCAATACTCTTCTAACTAACTTTTATAAAAAGAATAACCTTATTAAAAAAAATACAATTACCGATTAATAGTTAACTAACTTGTTTTAAAAAAACCCATTTTTTCACTCATAAACACATACATAAACACACAAAAATCAATGGATTTTGCATAAAAAAGGGGATTTTTCACAAAATATTCAATTCATGTCACTCTAATCTTCAATCCGTTCCCCAATATTCAATCGAGTTAGGGTTTGTGTAACACCCCCAAAATGGGTCGCAGCGGAATAAGGATCTGGGGCATGTTACTTCAAGATCAACAGCACAAGATATATATAAGAACGACACAAAAGTCGTTTAAGTTGATACATTGGATTTAAATAAAAGACATATTACAAAAGCATAAAGCTTTACTTGTTCTTTGTTTAATATTACAAAAGATAACATAGATTTCCCAAAACATGATGCACATAAATCTTTAACAGTGCAATCCAAAACATAATCCAATGCATCCTTGGCACCTCGTGCCTATTGACCTCCTGAAAACATTGCTTAAAACGTCAACAAAATTGTTGGTGATATATATACACTATCAAACGAATCAGCAGGACCGCAAGACTTTACCCGTGATGCTACAACATATGCAAACAATCACAAAACCAGATTACTGTTGCACTAAGCTCATGACACTGAAGCTCAACCTATATTTGCTATTTTAGCAGTTATTTTGCCCGTACAGATATTGTAACCCACAACATCCAAGTCCGACATGGTCAACGTTCTTTCCCGGTGATAGCTAATCACCCAAACGGGGAGGTTAATCCTAATAGATCTATTTATAACATTCGCGCTCACATAATGCAATTAACAACTACATCTATGCAATTGACAGTTCATGATAATGGGCTTAGGAGGGTTATCGCTACTTAGGCAAACACATAATCAATATATTTAAAACACTTGCGTCCAATTTATAAAACAAAGCATGTTTCCACCCCAAATAATAATAAATTAGTAAAACTGTAAAAGTGGGGCTATGAACTCACCTTGAGTATAGATAGTCCAAATAATCACAGATAAAACGTCACGCAAAACGCTAGATGCAACCTATTTAAATTAAGGTCGTATAAGTACCGAGTACTTAAATAAATAACATTTATATAATCTTATAGTTATCACATCGTACTATCGTTCGGGCTATCATAATTAAAGAGGTCATGACATGACGTACGAGGAGTTAGGACACTTTAAATCGTAAATCCAACAACTCGTCGATACGCCATCCGAAGATGCCTCATTATGAAACTCCCTAGTATTATAGTACTTCGATAACCTCATAATATTCTATATAGCATAATCACCGACTAATCGTTTTGGTAAAATAATATTTATAAAGTGAAAATGTTTATAAATATACTTTTTGTAAAAATGACCTAGTTTTATCGTTTTAAGTCCGTTGCTCGCGTTTCTTACGCCCACGATTTCGTAGTAAGATGAGAAGTCATAAAATAACATTTTTAAGTTTTTATGATTCTGGTGTGAATAGTAATTTTACTGTTCATAACAGCTAGTTAGTCGATTTAGGTTTTAATTAGCGTAAACATGTAATCGTAATAACTTATCCGTTTTAATCCTGATTTTAGTGATTCCTTCGAGTACGTCTTAGTTATTAAAAGATGTATTATATTTTATAAAAATAAGTCCACTGATGAATAGTTCTTTTTACTGTTTATAGTTTATAAAATTACTTTTATAAACTTTAATTATCGTAAACGTCGTAGTTTATTCGTTATAGTTCCGTTTTTATCGATTCTTTCGAGTACGATCTCGTAATTAAAAGTTATATCATATATTAGATGTTTTAAAAATGAAAGTTCCTGTAATGAATAGTAACTTTTATAAAAATAGTTTTATAAAAGTATTTATAGTCGTAAACTCGTAATTAACGTATCTTTTTCGTTATAAATCGGTTTTTCGAGTTTCTTATCATTTTGGAATCATCACGAGACGTATTATTATTATTTAAGGTCAAACTCACTGTATGAAATTCGGATTCAAGACAGCCCCTAAGTTTCCATGTGTATATCTTTATAAAAACCTTGTTTTATGTATTAATTAATTTAGTAGTTTATTATAGAAACCCTTATAACTATTTTAAACACATGTGATACTTATAATAATGTCCAAGATCATCCATAGTCATGATAAATTCATTGTAACAAGTTTAACAACTTTATTTTCCATTACTTTCACATGTGAAAATACATAACCTTATAAAACCCTAATTTAACCTAAACATGTTTATACTTAAACCATATGTTAACATACTTTTAAGTTCATTTTTCCATGATATATATGACCATATGACATAAGAAAAAGTAAATAAATTCATAAACATAAGTGATAACTCATTTTACATATTAAAAAGTCCTTAGTGGTGATTTAGCCATAATTAACATATAACACATAAAATCATAAGAAATAAAAGTATGAAGGAATTAGGAAGACCTTAAGGATGATATATGAGATGAGAAATGAATGCTAAACCCATGTTTAGACTTAAAACCCGAGCTTACAAGTTTATAAACCCAAGATTAGGTTTGAAACCCTAATCTTCTCTATTCTTCTTAAATCCTTGCAAAAGATTAGCAAGGCTAGAAAACACTTTAGGATACCTTAGATATGATGTGTTAAAGGTTGTATGGATTGTATAAAAGTTTTGTATGGATTGCTTAAGGGTGTGATATTTGGCCGTGGCCTTTAGGAGAGAAAGAGAGAAAGAGTATGAAATTTTCTTAAGCAAATGTGTAAGAAAACTCTTATGCATGCATGAAATAAATATAGGAGGGTTATAAGATATTACTAGTTGCTATCTTTGACTAAGAAATTCAAAGGAGGGGGGGTGTGTGCCGTGGGTTTTCAAAGGGACCAAGGGAGGGTATTAAGGGCTTAAATGCCTTTGTCTTTGGTTCCCTTAAGTAGGAATCATCCCATGAAATCATGGGATGTGTTTCTTAATTACTTCTTTTATATAATTAGGTATTTACTTGTGTAATTATAAAAGAAAATGTGTGTAAGTAAACTTTTATAAAATGTAAAGTGTTGTTTTTATATAAATGTTTACTTGTAATGTCTTGGTATTTTGTAAAGTATTTGTTATCTTGTATATACATATGAGATGTGTATAAATATATACATATGCCTAAAGTTTTATAAACTTTGACCATTGTATATAAACGTAGGTATTTGTTGAAGCGTACGTAAATTTTTAGGGTTTCCGGGAAAACCTAATTGTCATTTATCGCGAAACGTAAACACTTTCACGTATCTGATAAAATAACTTGTGAAACATTAATAATTATTCTTAAAATAATTGCTTAACCCTTGTTTGATGTAAACAATAACTTGCTTAATACCCGTTTACGTTAACTGATCATTTTTAGCTTACGCGATTTAACTTAACGATTTCCATTAAAAACAAACGCGTACAATACTAAAAATAAATAGTGACTTTATTAACGTCGTACATTGTCTTAAAACATGAGGTGTTATATCTTGGCAATGTAAAAAGCAAACAGTGGTTGCCACCTCTATAACTAAAGCTGAATATGTGGCTGCTGCTAGCTATTGTGGACAAGTACTTTGGATTCAAAATCAGTTGCTGGATTATGGGTATAATTTCATGAATAACAGTACTATCTGTATTATTGAAAGTCGTGTTCAACACTCTAAAACAAAACATATAGAGATTAGGCATCATTTTATAAGAGATTGCAACACTAAAAAATTAATTCAAATGGTTAAAATTGATACTGAATATAATGTTGCAGATCTTCTTACAAAAGGTTTTAGTGCTTGAAGGTTTCAGTACTTGGTCTCAAGTATTGGAATGCTCAACCCTTAATGTCTAAATCTCTTTATGTTCTTGTAAAGTTTTGTAAAGGATTAGTATTGTTAGTTGTATCCATTAGTACTGCTAAGTAAAATTAGTACTACTAGTTATATTTAAGACTGTTTGTTAAAATTGTTACTTATAATTAGTACTGCTAGTTGGTTTTAAGCTTGTATGTTAATCCTGTTAGTCATACTTAATACTGTTAAACAAGAAAATGGGTTGTGTTTTCTTGGTTTTGGACTAACATATGCAGGATAAGCATTGATATGAGAGATGTTTATGCTGATACAAATTGTGACATTTGGTACTTAATGATGCATTATCTGAGGGGAGGCAAACTATGTCTAAGGAATGTGATAGAAGCTCTTTAAGTGTTGGTTTTTAAAACTACACAACAAATGGTCATCAGTTCACCATGTCTAATAGACATCAAGAATTGACTAGTCCAGAGCAAACGGCTTCTGTTAAAGGCTCCTCAAATTTGTTGATAGTTGATAGTTTACTCAAAACTATATGGTTATCAATGCACCATGTTTTACAATGAAGCATTGGCTAGTCCAAAGAAAACGGGTCTTATTAAAGACTACTCAAATCCGTTTATGGCTGATACTTTGCCAAAAACTATATCTTTTGTGAGGAAAAGAATAGAGAGAATTGGTGAGATGAAAAACAGAAAGAGAGTTGTGTATGAAAAATAGACAGAGTGAAAAGTGAGCTAAAAGAATTGAGAGATGATATGTGAGCATAAAAACAGAAAGAGAGATTGTGAGAATCTATTTTGCTAATGAAATTGTTTGATACAACAAGCTTGGAGTTTGTACTGCTATTGCTGGGAGAAGTTAATACTGCTAGGCTTAAAGTTAGTACTGTTAGGCAATGTTAGTACTGCTAGATGACCATTAGTACTCTTTGTCGCCTAACAAAATTTCATTAATTTAATATAGCCGTTGAGATATTTCCGCGAACAACATAGCTTATAGGGTTTGACTAATTAGAGATTTCGTGATCTTTCAATATAATTACTGGATTTCTTCAAGATAAGTTCAAATCTTTTATAGTCGGTGAAAATAAACTCTTTAAAAACTCTCTCAAAATTCAATTCACTCTACCAAAACCTTACACTCTCTCCCACAAACAAATCTTAGTTCCTTAATCACCTTTTCATACATCAAATGGCAGCTTTGGAATTTTGCGAGAAGCATAATATGGTCGCGTACTTGATTAAGATAGAAGGCAGTGAGGAATTTCATGAAATCATAGACTTTCTCTCTGGAAGTCACATCTCTTATGATCTCACTGAAAGTCCTATTCTCTATAGGTCTCTCATTGATCAATTTTGGTAAACTGATGTCTTAAGTAAAACTGAGGAAGGAGCTCAAGCTATCACTGATACTGTTGATGATAGGGAAATCATCATCTCTGAAGCTTCTTTAAGAAGACATCTCAAACTGAAGGACTCTGAAGGCATTTCATCTTTACCAAATGAAGACATCTTTGAGCAACTTACAAACATGGGGTATGAAATAACATCTGACAGACTTAATTTCTTTAAAGGTCATTTCTCTCCCTAATGGAAGTTCTTCATTCATACTATTCTCCATTGTATGAGCTCTAAAAAGATAGCTTGGGATCAATTTAGTAGTAACATTGCTACTGCTATTATTTGCCTAGCAACAAATAGGGTCTTAAATTTTTCAAAATTTGTATTTGAAGGCATGGTAAAGAATCTGAATAGCACACACAAGTTCTTAATGTATCCCAGGTTCATTCAGATTATCCTTAACAAGTACCAAGGATTACTTTTACAACATAACAGAACCTATGTAACTCCTACTCTTACCAACAAGTTATTCAACAATATGAGGAGACCTACCAAGGGATACTCTAGGGTTGTAACACCTTTGTTTGCTACTATTCTTGTTCAACCACATGGTCAAACATCATCTACCTCTCTATCAAGAATAACATCCTCACCCTCTCAATCTCTTGAACCTACACCTGAACATACCACAACTGCTGCACCATCAACACCTCAACATTCTCAACCTTCACCTGCTGTAGAGGAGCCTGTCCCCACACCCCATGACTCACCTCTCAATAGTGTTCACTCACCTGGAAGTGATGAGGGTAGATTGCAACTTAATGAATTGACGGATTTGGTTACCAAACTATCTGACAGAATTGGTGTATTGGAGAATGACTTGCAGAAGACCAAGAAGACATACAGTTCTGCTTTCACTCAACTGATTCTCAGGGTCAAGAAGTTGGAAAAGCATGTCAAGACTGGGAAGGCAAGGTGAAGAGCTAACATTGTGTTCTCAAAAGATGAAGATATTGCACATGATTCTTCCAAACAGGAGAGGAAGATATCTGACATTGATGAAGATCCAAATATCTTTTTAGTTCAAGATGATGGAGTGGAATGGTTTCAGGAAGATACAAAGGTTCAAGACAAAGCTAGCAATGAAATTGAACTTGTCTTACAAGAAGTAACTCCTACTGAAGTTATTCATGATCAAGGAAGTAGTGAGAAGGGTCAACCAAAAGTTAGTACTGCTGATATTCTAGTTAGTACTACTAGAATAACAACTGGTACTGCTAGTGTAACACCAGGTACTGCTATTGAAACTCCTATAGTTAGTACTGCTGGTGTGAATATTAGTAGTGCTAGTCCTATTCACAGTATAATTTGTAGTACTGCTAGAAGGGTTATGTATAGAAGGAGGAGTGAAGAGACAAGAAAATACAAGGGAAAAGCAATCATGACAGAACTTGAACCAGTTAAGAAGTCTAAGAAGCAGATGGAACAAGAAAGACTGGGTTTAGAAGAAGCTATTAGACTATAAGAATTAGCTGATGAAGAAGAAAGGCAACAGATTACAAGAGATAAAGAGATAGCTAAACAGTTAGCTAGTCAGTAACAAGAAAATATTGAAGATTAGGGTGTTCAAGCTTATGACATTGATTGGAATGATCCTCAGGTGATCAGATATCATGCACTTCAAAATAGACCAAGATTAGTTATAGAGGTAAGGAAGAACATGATTACATACTTGAAGAATAAGGGAAATTACAAGATAAGAGATTTCAAGGGAATGACCTATGATGAAATTAGGCCAATATTTGAAAAGGTATAGGATTTTAATCATGTATTTGTACCAAAGGATTCTGATATTAAGAAGGAAGTAATACAAAGGAAAGGATTTGACTTTCAACAAGAATCAAAGAAGACTGAAGAAAGTTTCAAAAGAAAGACTTCAAAAGAAAGAGTAGATATGCCAAAGAAGCAGAAGTCAGATAAGGATAATCAATAGGAAGAAAACATCACTTAGTATATGGAGATTGTTCCTGTTGAAGAAATAGCCATTGATGCTATTCCATTGGCTACAAAACCACCAATGATTGTTGATGTTGAAATCATTAGTGAAGGGAAGGTTAGTTCTTATCACATTATAAGAGCTGATGGAAACTCAAAAAGGTATTCTACTTTTACTCTGTTGCTTCAAGACATTGATAGAGAAGATTTAGAAAATCTTTGGAAGATAGTCAAAGGAAAATACAAAGATGCAGGTCCTAAAGAAAACTATAAAAGAGTTTTATGGGGAGATCTTAATGTGATGTTTGAGCCAGATATGAAGAGTGAAGTATGGAATATGCTACAGAATTATGATGTCACAGCATAGATATTATATTCTTTATGTGGAGTGCACTTGATTAAGTTTGAGAATCTGCATATTTTCTTACTGGTAGAAAAGATTTATCCACTTGCATATGCAACAATTACCAAGATGCTAGACAGAAAGTTACAAGCAGATCATTAGAATGAAATGGCCTATCAACTTCTTAAGATTATGTTGAAACTACACCAACAGAAGAAATGATGTGTTTGAAAGAATCATCAGTATAAAAAGAAGACAAGAAGATTTTATTCAGTAGAAACTTGGGATTTAAGGGTAAATCACAAGTTTAGGGGAGGATTGTTGGGAATAAATCTTCAGAAGAGGTTAATACTGCCAAAGTATAACTAACAATACTAACTGAGTTAGTACTGCCACTACAAAACTTAGTACTGCCAGTGTTAGTTTATACTGCTAGAAGAAAAGTTTATACTGCTGATTAGTACTGCTGCATGAAGATGACTTGAAGAGAAAGACATATAAAGATAAGTATGGAATGTATATCTTATATAGATAAGGAAGATACACATATGTTTAGAATTGTAAAAGATTCTATAAGATTTGTAGTTATCTTGTAAAGGACTCCTTGTGGTGTATAAAAGGAGATCCTAGGTTAAGGTTTTAGGGATATCATTAACACTTACGAATACGATTTAGAAGAGTTTTGCATGCTTCAAGGTTGTAAACCCTAGTACTAGTCAGAGTACTCATATTATTCATTATAATAATATTGAAGCTTTTGGTTATATTCTTGTGTTTATTCTACTGCATCGTAGTTCATTGTTTCATTGATAATACTTCTAGAGTATTAAAGTGTAGATTTCGCATACACTTTAATATACATACAAAGTCTCTACTAAAGAATCGATCAAGGTTTGGGATTATTATAATACTTTCACATAATTTAATTTCATTTTCTTTAAATTCAACTAATCTAGCCTCAACTTGTGATAAACCTCTTTTGTAGTTATACAAGTCAGTCTCACAATTACTAAGTTCTTCATTTAACTTGATAACTTTATTGTTGAGGTTTTCTGTGTTTTTTCTTACATGATTTAGAACAAAAGGAATCATCATATACCTTATTATTTGAACTTGAACTAGATTTGGCCATAAGAGCATATTCTGTTGGAACTTCCTCTCCATCAACAACAAGAGCATGGTTTTCATCTTCCTTAGCCATATAACTCCAATCCTATCCAAGGCCATCAATGACTATCATTGCCTTAGGAGCAGGCTCTTCCACCTTAGGATCCTTCTTGTAGCTTTCTTTCTTCCCTCTGTCTTGACTCCTTGGTGATCTGCACTCTCTAGCAAAATGTCCTATCTTATGGCTCTGATACCACTTGTTATTCCCAAACTTAGATCTAATGCCATAGGTTGTAAGGTTATTGTCACCTTGGATAAATCCAAACTAACAATGAGAGAAACTTTGTTAAGATGTTTCACCAAAGGTTATGCGGAATCTAACCTTTAATGATCAAGAAAAATAAGAATGAATGGAACAGTAAAATGAATAGAACAGTGAGTTACACGAAAATCTTTAATATTATTGATGTAATAATATGAGTACTCAACCAGTATTAAGGTTTACACAATCTTAAAGCTATGAGAGAATGTATATTTGAGATGTGACACTTAACACTAACCTAAGGACTTCTTTTATAGCACAAGAAGCCCTGTACAAGATATGTCCTAACCATATCTTCTAAATACAAGAGATATACACAGAATATATTCTAAATATAATAATAACGCATATTTGACTTTGTGTAATCCTTATCCTTAAGATAGCAGTGGAAAACCTTCAGCAGTGGAAACCTTTCTCTAGTAGTGGGAATACATAACACTAGCAGTGGGAAAATACTCTAACAGTGGGAATGAACATAACTAGGCGTGGGAATACCTTGGAGCATTTTATTCCCAACATAATATGGTACACGTCGATACCCATATTAAAAAGCTTATCGTTTTGACCCATTAACACAAACAAAAAATTAAAGATTAAAGTTGGAAAAGAAAGACTTTAAAATTTTAAAAGAAGACAATTATTTTAAGTCGAAGTAAGTATAATAAAACATGTTTTTATAAAAGTCTATGTACTTAATGCTCTAAGGTCTATGAACGACTCTCAAGGGGTATGTACAATATACATCTCACATGTTTTTACCGTATTCAAATTTCTACAAATTTAGTAAACAAAATCTACTTTTACTTACATTTTGTATTGATTATTAGATGATTGCGGAATAGACATTCGCTGCTCGATTGATTAACTCTCATGATTATTGCTATTCAAGCTCGTCAAACTTGGAGATCAAACTTCATTTATTTTTTTATTATAATTCTTACAAACTCAATTGTGTGACGAATAATTTGCATATTCTCTTATTATTTCTTTTCATATACGTATGGAACATGATTACTTAATTACCTTATTTAATTGGACCATAAAAAGAAAACGACAGAGAGGTTTTGATAGATGTACCCGACAAAACTCATATAGATGCGGCTAATGACCCGATAACGTCTATTATTAATTTTACTTATCCAAACATTTTGGATAACATAATTGATCTGTCATATTTCCAAGAGAAGGCAATTTTGCTCCAATGAATGAAGTTGTGGACACTATAAACGATCATTTTCAGGAGAAATTTACAAATGGCTTACTTAAGATACGACAACACAGATAAAACTGAACATGGCATCGCCTTAGATCAATACATTTTCTCACTAGAATTTATCAATTGATTGAAGTTCTTAGGTGTTCTAAACCACAGACTTGCATTAAAAGTAGGAGTCCCGATAATGTTATTGAGAAATATTGATCAAGTAATTGATTGATGTCATCTAGTTTTCCAAACCACAAACTTGCGTTAAAAGTAGGACGCTTATTTATTTAATTGTTATAAACTTAAATGTTTATCTAATAATTCACTTATTATGTGATTATTTCTTTCATATATTAACAGAACCTATTTACATTCGGTGTTTTTCTTACTTTCTTTATGCATATAACTTCTTACAGAATAAATTCTTTAAAATATACCCGATGTTAAATGGGTCTTTAAGCTAGTACATTATAATATAGTATAGATACTTTAAATTGTCATGGTCCATATGAGAAGAAATCTGTAGATGATTGACCATAGGTGTTTTGTGCTATTTAGGTTACAATGAAATCTAAATGTCGTCTTCCCAATCCCAAGTCTTCTTAAAAGTCTTCTCCGAGTATAGATTGAAAATAGTTACTGTATTATCAATCAAATTTGCTCAAGCTGATAAGGAATTTGTGGATGGCATTCTCTTCACAATTTGTATGTCACGAACGTTAAACCCTAAAATTAGAAAACTATCATAGTCTATTTGAGTTCGAAGCAAGTACTAGATATCAGTCGACCACATAGTTAAAAAAAGCATCATCATTACCACTTTTTCTTTTTTACTTTTTGCTGAATGATTGTTTATACTTTTAACTAATTAATTTAAAACTTATTTAATGTTTGTAATAATAACCTCAACTAACAATAATATGGTAAACTCGAACTAAATTCTCTATCTATTTTTGGAAGTGGACAATTAATTTGGAACAACCCAAAATGAAAAGGTGGACAATAAATATGAGACGCACTACAACATTCGACACTTTCCCCGGCGACATAATACCACTTTCTCCGGGGACATGTCGCCGGGATAGTTTTCCCCGGGGACATGTCGCCGGGGAATATATGCCGGGGAAGGCTCAAAGGGGATTTAATCCCCGGCTATTTTCCCCTGCGACAACACCGGACCCACACATTTTCTGTCAACCAAAACTTTGACTCGTTAAATGTTTTTCCCCGACGACATGTCGCCGAGGGTAGTTTTGTCATTAATTAATGTTAATTAATTAATTAATTAAACCCACTACTATCTCCGATGACATGTCACCGGGGAAACTCATTTTACAATGGTTATTCCCTACTAATTTTAGTGACTAAAATTTCATAGGAAATGTGTCACTAAATTGCGGACGGATGTTAACGATTTCCTGGTGTTTCTGAGGGATTTTTTTAGCATCATAATTATGATTATTATTTTGTTAATTTGGAATCAAAATAGTTTACTCTCATAAATCAAATTATTGTATTGCTAAACACGTAATGAATTAACATCAAATCAAAATATATACTTGGTTGTTCTTATTGATCATCAAAACATAAATTACATTCAATTAAAGGAGTTGTATATGCAAACATGAATATTCTACAACTTGCGGCCATAAGATTTAATCATGCTCTGCAGCCGTGAGCCATAATCGTCACTATAAGTAACCGTTGTCCATTTTAACAATGAACCCAAAACAGGCACCTTAAGCCCTACCACTTTCACCTCGCTATCTCTTCCTTTCTTCATGTATGCAACATGAAACAAGCTATATTTAGATTTTTTTATAATAAACTGAATTTTATTGGGTGTGTGTATCAAAAAATCTACAAAATTTACATACCAAAATATGTGGAAATAGTTTGTCAGATTTGGCATCTTGTTAGTTGCATGTTTGCCTTTGAAAAGTTGAGTTGTGCTTATTTGGTATCTGTGTTAGATCTTGGTGGTTCTTGAACAAAATAGGGAGATGTTGTATCTTTGACTTGAAAAAATGAGTAAATATAAATATATACTACATATACAGCTCTAAGAGAAAGTGAAACTAAGGGTCAGGTCGGTGGGTTTAAGTGGGGTTTGGGCTAAAAACTACAAATCAGACGTTTGGTTGTGCTTATGTGATTTGGGTTTATACTTTTATGCCAAATAGTAAAGGTTTTTATAAAAGATAGATTGCACCCAAGGTTTAGTGACAATGGTGGGTCCTTCCTTTGTCTTATCTATTTTTTTATGTTTCCATATATAAAACAATAAAAATGTATTTTTCATTTACTTATCTTTATTTATTTCATTTTTTTATTATACAAAATAAATTTCAATATATATTTTATGATATAATATATTTTAAATTTTATTATATAACATGTCACAAATAAAATTACGTCGCATACACACACACACACACACACACACACACACACACACACACACACACACACACACACACACATATATATATATTAATATCTCAATATATAAAATATATATATATATATATATATATATATATACTTGCTTTAACGGATGAGTCGAGAAGCTATCGTTATTCATAAGATGTTCAACGGATGAGTTGAGACGGTATCGTTGTACATTAGATGTTCAACGGAGGAATCGAGATGCTATCGTTATACTTAAGATGTTCAACGGATGAGTCGAGACGGTATCGTTGTACATTAGATGTTCAACGGAGGAGTCGAGATGCTATCGTTATACATTAGATGTTCAACAGAGGAGTCAAGATGCTATCGTTGTACATGAGATATTCAACGGATGAGTCGAGATAATATCATTGTACATGAGATGTTAGACGGAGTAGTCGATGTGGTATCATTGTACATGAGATGTTCAACGGATGAGTGGAGATGATACCGTTATACATGATATGTTCATTGGAGTAGTTGAGATGGTATCATTATACATGAGATGTTCAACGCATGAGTCGAGATGGTATCGTTATACATCAGATATTCAACGGAGGAGTCGAGATGCTATCGTTGTACATGAGTAGTTCAACGGATGAGTCGAGATGGTACCGTTATACATTATAACTCTCATAACTTTTCTTTCTTCATAAATTTGTTACACAATCAACTTTGAATACGAGTTACTAGACAAACAAAACCATTAGATATTTAAGTATGGATCTTCCGATCCCGATCCGATTTTACGATTCCAATCTTGCAAAGTAACAACGATCCATAATAAGATCTCGATCTTAACAACTTTAGTTTATATTGAAAAAAGTTGAGGTTTTCTCCATTAAAGTGTCAATGAAAATATACAAAATCACATTAGTAATAAAAATTACGCCAAAGCTTGATATTGCAAAAGCTTACGAAATATAAAAAAGCATTTTAGTAATACTTGTGTCCCAACTACATTAGCAAAAACTAATGCACAAGCCTCGCATAAACGTGTAAATATAAAAGTGGTTAACTAAATATAAACCCCAAACATACACGCACAATACACATATGTGTTGTTGTCATTCACATTCTTTCTTTGGTTTTGTTTTTATTAATTGTTTGTTGTTATTTGTTACTAACGAGGGGGTCGGCCCGCGCTTCGCTGCGGGACGACTCGTGAGCGTCGTTATATCTGTCAAATAACCTCTCTGTAATGTATTACGCAACTAAATAAAGGGAACCATTGTAATGTTTCCATCAACCCACATCGCAAATCTGCACTTGGTTTCAGTTGTCTTGATACAAAAATTTATAAATGAATTTTAAGTACTCTACCTGAAATCTTCAAACGAAAAACTCATCTAGTTGCTAGTCCCATCAGTCTCTTGATGATATGAACTCGATGTCATCTGCTTATCCCCAGAATCAAAGTACTGAATTCTTGTTGCTGTCCCGAGAATACTTTGATTCCATATGATCTCCTGTAGAGTTTAGTGAAACCACTGATCAGAAATCAACAACAGGAATGAAAAAGTAGTAGAAGTAGAAACTGAAAGCTAAAAGCTAACCATCTTCCTTGTTGGAATACCCCTCAAACATCTTTAATGTTCACTAATTATTCAATAAACACCAAAACATTATACACTTAATTTCAAATATTTTAATGGGTCAACATTTGTAGAATCGTTGCACAGGTCTGGATCGATTCATAATCAAACAAGCATCATGTAGACATCATTCAACAATAACATGAAGGAAACAAAGAAGATGAGTTTGAACCCTTTATAACTGATATATATATAACTGAATTGGGTTAACTATATGTTACAGAACTTGACTCCTATATATACAAGATGAAACGGTACAAACAGGTTCTATGAACCATTGTGACTTTTCACTAATAACTACCATATAACTAACTTCCATAACCAACTATAACTAACTTCCATAACTAACTATAACTAACTTCTATAACTAACTATAACTAACTTCTAACTGCCATCTAGTTCGTCTATTGATCTGTTGGACTTTGGCCCGAACCAGAATACATTGCAGCTCTTTACTTGACCCATTACACCAATATACATGTTTGGCAAATCATGACATTACTTGATCTACAGTTCCTCCCTAATGTCTTGATGCCAAACCTCGTCCTGAAAATCTCTGATGACTTCACACCATCTTCATTCTTCAATTTGATCATATCACTTGACCTTTCTCTACTTTTCTTGATCATCTATCACAGACTATATCTTCTTCGCGGTTGCTTCACACAAACTTGCTTTTGTAGTTTCCCACTACTTTGACTCTTCATAGTTTTTCTTTCTCCCTTTTCAACCTTCATGGTTTGTTTTCTTCAAACAAGCCAACGCCCATTTGTTGGTCTTCATCTTTGGCATCACACCGTTTTCCATTTGATCAGTCACTAATCTGTTCTTCACGAATCATTCTTCACGGCTAAATTGGTTATTTCACACAACCTCTCTTCTGTATCATTTCGCATCACACGACTTTGCTTTGATCGTATCACACGACCAAGCCTTCCATCTTTCTAATTCTTAACCTTTCTCTGATGCCAATGTTGCCCAGGTTTCAATCACACACAAACTTATATAAGAATCACTCGTATTTGTTCAAGAATAAATGTATACAATCACTGTAAAAAACTGAACTTTTTTGAACAATCAAGAGGGAAAGAGACAGATTGATTCAGGGAATCAATCAAGAGAAGAAACCGACCGTAAGCATACCGGTCAATCAGAGAAGAGTTTTGATTCAGAGGAATCAATTGAGAAAGAGAGACACGATTCGATTAAAATAAAGATCGAATCAGAGAACAGAAAAAGAGAAGAGAAACAAACGTACCCGGTTGTGCGAAGGAGAAACCGCCGCCGTGTGCTTGCCAGAGAAGAGAACAGACAAGAGTAACCATCATTACCAGAGAAGAAAATTGAAACACCGATTAACCACCACTGTTTGATTAGAAGAAAACCAGAAGAAAGAAAAGGGGCGACCAGAGTTTGCCCTAATTGCGTGTAGAAGAAAGAAGGAAGGAAGCAGAAGCGGGTTTTATTTGGGGATAGAAAAAGAAAGCAGTTTATCATTTGGGAACAAAAAGAACGCCATAAAGCCCACAAGAATTCAAAAGGCCCAAGGGAAAATTAACAGGTTTTATATTTCCAATACTTGTTTTTTTTCTATTAGAGGAATAAATTAGAGAATTTTAGAATTTGCATATTACTATTGTGGATTAGACAGAAAGTTTTAAGTTCGACTGTTATTAGAATTATATTGGTTTTAGAAGAAAACCAAATCGAAAGATATGCCGGGAGATAAAAACGAAAACAAAGTTGTTTTCGCCATATCGTTACCATCATATCAATGCCCAGTTCTAAACAATAAGAACTATACATTATGGGCATTAAGAATGAAGAAGATATTAATGGCAAATGGAGTATGGGATTTAGTAGAAGGAACAAGTACATCAAAAGAGATTGATGTGAAAAAGGATAGTTCGGCGTCAGCATACCTATTTCAAGGGTTACCAGAAGATTTGCAAATGCAAGTTGCGGGATGTGAAACAGCAAAAGAAATTTGGGACTCACTAAAGGCCAGATTCATTGGGACAGAAGATGTCCAACAGGCACACTCGCAACAACTAAAATCAGAATTTGAGAGACTCGTAATGAAAGAAGATGAAACAATAGATTCATTTGCCGGGAAGTTGATGAGTATTATTACAAAGGCCGCTACATGTGGATTAACGTTTGATGAGCAAACGAAAGTACGAAAAGTACTTAATGCAGTACCAGATAAATTTCTGCCAGTTGTAGCAACCATTGAAATGATTGTTGATTTTAAGACTGTAAAGTTGGAGGAGATTATCGGGAAACTTAAGACTTATGAAGAAAGGCTTAAGTTTAGAAAAGGAAGTGAGGAAGATAATAGTGAGAAGTTGTTGTTCACACGTCAAGGGAATGACAGAAATTATGAACGCAACTATGGAAATGATAGACGAGGAGGTGGTAATCAGACACGAGGAAGAGGCCAAGGAAGATTCGCAAGAGATAATAAGAATAAAGATAGTTATGATAGAAGAAGGAGAAACCCTGGAGATCAAAACTACCATA
>BQNB010031765.1:0-53712 GCA_026074375.1 Tanacetum coccineum | reverse complement strand
GTCAATATTGAACAACATTTCTAGGTACGTAAATGTTATTGATTGTCGAGAGACATGTCGGAGAAGATTATTTTTGGTATTTTTGGAATTTTTTGATTTTATATTTTGTTTTTCTATATTTTATATTTTTTTTATTTTCTTTTTCAAAAATATTTATAAATCAAAATAAAGAGAAAGATCTAAAATATTTACAAGTCGAAGTTTCCATCAACAGCGATAGTTGTTGCTAGAGTTGAAGTAGATGAAGTTGAATCTCGTTGTTATTGACGCTTATCGGATGCATCAGCAGTAGTAACAACGGAAGACTTTGAAACAACTTGATTTTCTCCATTTGAATAATTCGTTGAACAAATGACCGAATAGACTTTTCAACTCTGTCATTGACGTCATGACTATCATATCTACTGAAGTGACATGAGGAGAGAGTGTTGAACACAGAATTTTGAAAACAAGAAGATTTCTCTTCCTTTTGAAAGTAAACCGCACTGAAGCGTACACTCCCCTTTTATTTGAAGATCGGGTTATGCACTAAAGTGTACATAAGCCATAGACCTGGAGATTAGAGAAAAGCAATCGGATAGATAGAAGTATGTTGTTTCCTTAGTCTTGATAACCTGCCAATAAGAGAAGTAGAAATCGAAAACCCTTTACTTGAAGGTTCCGAGGGAGTAGAATACTTGCATTGTTACACACAGATTTTTTAGACTTATTCTCGGTGTTACTGGATGCAGTTAATTTTCCACACATGGAAAAAATTCTTCTAGTTGGAATCCACCTAAGACAAGTTCTAGGTTTGCTAGGCCTATATGAAGCAAGACTTCCTTTAGACCCTAACTCCTTCGAATTCTTGGCATTTGCCTTATATTTCTTTTGATTTTCACGTATTGTGACATTGACACTTTGGTTATCAGCACGAAAATTCATGTCATTCACATAATTAAGCACACAGCCGTCATGATTGGCAGTAACTATACATTGCTTACACATAACACAAACAATTTTGAATTTAGCATTTCGAATGGCAAGCGTAATGTTATTACATTCAGATGACATGTGCTTTTGATTCTTAGGAATTTGGGAATTCCTATGGTTTTCTTCTATTTTCTCGACGTTATTCGAGAGGCAACTACTCTTAGACTTAGATGGAACCCTATCAGTATTAGAATTGTTCCTATGATGTGGTCTTCTAGTCTTAGCAGTGTTGTTTACTCTAGTAGAAGAAAAACAGTTTGAGTCAGAATTAGCTTGTTGCTTATGAATAACATTTGGTTGTGAAACAGTGATTGGTTTTATCCTAACGCTTGTTTTAATGGGTTTGTTAGGGACAACATTATCTACCTTAGAGGTCTTAGAAGGATTACTCCTAAAGATTTGATGGTGTTTGATCTACACCTTTTTTATAATATATAATATATAATACAAATATAAGATATACTTATAATATATAATATATAAAAATAAGAGGGTAAGAATCAATAAATCACAATTATAGTAATCCGGGAGTATGATTCTTGGGTCGTTATCCCCAACAAGGAATGCAATTGAAAGTCGATAGTCGTTTTGAGAATTGATGCTTGAATGGAACAAGCTTGATATTGGTGTTCTAAAACTACAGGAAAATTAAGGCAAAAATTAAAAAAATTTAAGGGAAGATAAATTTTAACTAAAAACGCAAAACAAGAATCCAAAATGGGACCTAAAAACCTTAATTTAACAAAATTAAGTCCTACAATGATCTTTTTGGTTTTATAAGTTTTAATTAACTAAAAAGCTAGAATAAAGAAAACTAGACCAAAAAACGAGAAATATTTGACCTTGAAAACACTAAAAACGTGAACGGGGATTCAATCTCGTTTTTTAAAAAATGAAATTTTGCAATTTTAACCCTACAAAAGAAAATCTAATTTTCCTAGGTTCTAAATGTTAAAAGAAAATTTTCTAAAAAAGAATTATATTTTTTTGACTTTTTTATAATTTTTTATGAATTAAAAACGATTTAAAGGAAAATTAAATATAAAAAATACTAAACGTTTTATAAAAAATCTGAAAAAATTCTGAAAAATTGCTTAAACTATGACAATCCTAAGAAAAATAAGCTAGGCAAAACAGCTTATCAAAATAAGCTGTTAAAAATCAAAACGTGCTTATAAGCTTAATGGGCCAAAAAGTGGATATAGGAATAATACATGCAAAATAGGACGGATGAGCTATTGTAGCACAATGGTTGAGTGTGTTGGGTTAAAACGCTTGGTTGATGGTGGTAGAGGTCCCGGGTTCGAGCCTTGCTCACCCGGGGCTTCCCACTATCCCAAGTGTTTTTGTTTTTGCCATTTTTTTATAACTTTTTAGAACACTTAAAAATAAGCAACTTTTGCAAAACAACTATTTTTATAAACCACAAATAAGCACTAGAATAAGCACTTAAGATGACAGAATAAGCTTAACTCTTAATTCCAAATCACACTAACTGTTTGGTCTTTTAAAGCACTAATAAGCAATCCTAAAAGAGAAATAAGCTATCACAGATATTCAACTATACCTAATAAGCATAAACAAGCAAAAATAAGCAAAGAACTTAAGCTACAATAAGCTAAAACAGACAGATTACTTAAAAGCTATAAAACTTAAAATTTTTACTCTAAGATGCAAATAAGCTATAATAAGCTCTAACCTAAGAGGAATAAGCTAAAATGGGCTTAAACTAAACTAATAAGCAATATTAAACCTAAATAAGCTAGGAAATTAAGCAGATAAGCACAAATAAGCCAAATAGCACTTAAGCCAAAAACTGGCAGTCAAACAGCCCAAAGGATGCACTTTTGAGCTTAAAAATAAGCTCAAAGATGGAACCTTATGGCTTAAAGAGTTATACCACTGAAAAGCTCTAACAATAAGCTACAATAATCATTAATCAAAAAGGAGTTTGAAACACAAATAAGCCCTTAAAAAGCTTAATGAAAAAGCTGTTTGTTCATTTCTCAACACTTAGAAAACTTTCCAATCTTTACAAACCACCACTTTTGAGCTTAAAAATAAGCAAACAAATGGATCCTTATGGATCTCAGACCTTCAAACAGATTTAATTTAGACCTCAAAGAATAATAATCAATAATCCAAAAACATTTTGAAATTCACAATAAGCATTTGAAAAAGCATATTCTTAAATTTTCAACACTTAACAATCTAAGACAGTTTTGACAAATACTCAAAACAACAATGTAGGCTTTAGAACTTTGCTTTTTACATTCTAAAACAACTTACTAAATGCAAATTTAAAGACAAACTCAGCTAAAACTAACTTAAGATATAAATGCTTATGATCTTAATACTAAAACCTCATATTCAAACAACTAACTAATAGATTGTTTAAAACCTAATATAAGCTAAAAAAAACTTTAAATCCTTGCTTTATAAACCTCAAATTGGAAATCAAAATTGATTTAAAAGACTACAAAGCCTTTGACAGCACTAACTCAAGTTAGTACTGTCATTAGCCAAACACCCCTTTACATTGATCAACACCATTTTTTAGCTTATAAATTTGAGATTTAAGACATAAACTTCAAATACCAGATTATAATAAGCTAAAATAAGACCTAATGAAAAGATTTCAACATTCAAATAAGCAGAATCAATAAGCTAATTCATTATGCTACTACTTTTGTTTTTTTTAAACTGTTTTAAAACTAACATATGCAGATTAGAATTAGGCTAACATTTAAACTAAATAAGCACTAAGCAAAGATAATAAACAAGTTTAAGCTAAATTTAACAACAATAAGCTACTAACTAACAGTTTAAGCTAAAATGAAGATTTAAACTAAGTTTATATAAAAAAATAGAATAGAAAATAACAAAGGAAAAGTAGATGATACCTCTACCTCATCTAAACAGAGGTGTATGCTCAAATGAGCTTAAATCAACAAGCTCCAGCTTGTTTAGAACAAGCTGGTGGGGTCCAATAAGCCTTTCCCAAATTGGCTTATCATCTTCATCTAAAGCTTACGTAAATTTAGGGGGTGAATTTGTTTGAATAAAGCTTAGTTAAGCTTTTATGAGCTTAACTGAGTTAGTAACTAGCTTATGAATAGATTTGAGCTTATGAAACAGTAGATAAGAGCTTTTGGAATTTTAAGAACATAAAAAGCAAAAACAGATCTTATAAAGTAAACTAAGATTTCATTGATTTAATAGCTGATTGCAATACTTTAAATAGAGATTACAAAGACAGAATTAAAATTACATTTAATTGAAAATTACATTAACTCAAACTATATTAAGCTATTACTAAAAGCTAAAAAAAGAAGATAAGAAGATGATATGTGTGAGGAGATGAGCTCTATTTATAAGGGCTGAGTGAAGCTTCTAGGTCCTAAAGCACGCTCCTCTTATCCTTGATCATCACCCTTCATTATTGCCAATCATTGGATCTCTAATTGTAGCCGTTGGATGAGAATGATGCACACGGATTGACAGCGTGGCAATCCCACTTTTATGGAGCCTTTATGCTTTTATTACACTAGATTTAGTACAAAATTCCATCAGAGGTGTGTTTGTTTGCTTCCAACGTGTCATTCCCTTTAGGTAAATGGACCAATAGAAGCTCTTGAGGTGACGTTTCTTTGCTGAGTTGTGGCTTAGTACTTGGAATCTTCTTTTGGCCACGTCAATTGCATTTTACCCTTTGTTTTTTACAGGGTAAATGGAGGAGAACGACGATGAACAGTAAAACAGATTCCCACGCCCTTTTCGTTTCTTTTTATAACTTTGTTTGACTGAGTGGGTTTGATTTGGGCCCGGGTAAAAAGGATTGGGCCATGGTTTTAAGGAATGGGTCGGTTATAATTGGTTTTAGGTTTATATAAGAGATAAAGACCGTTATCTCTTTAATAAAAAGGAGATAATGGTGTTAGGGTTTAGGGATTATTTGTGAATTTGGTATAACATTTAGGCTCTTTTAGTTATTTTGAGGGTTTTGGCATTTTGTGGGTTGACCATTGCTGACCAAGGGTTGACTTTTGATGACTTTTGCTAGAAACTTCTGGCTCTTGTGCACTCTAGCATTCTCGTGTTCGTGTTTGTCCGGTTTCAACAGTTTTCTTGTAATTTTTACATTATCCGTACCTACACGTCACAAATGACAAAACAAGCAATATACAAGCATAATTTTGCACAATTTGTTCATTTTAGGGCCATTTTTGGAATAAAAAGGATGTGTGATTTCTCACATATCAAAATTCCCTAAACTAAGTGATTGTCGTGTCCTCACGCAATATTATATGTTCTAAAACCAAATACCTCAAAACTTCCCCAAACTAAATCTTTGAAAAAGTAGAAAAGACTTTTGTGAGGAGAGTTAAGAAATCACAAGCTTTAAAACACCCCATTTTCCCATTTTTCAAAACTTTTTCCATTTTTATGATTTTTTTTAACAACTACATAGAATATTCCAACTTTCGTTATTTCCATAACCGTTAGGGATCATAGAACAAGATGCATTTCGATCCGAGAATGCCCCAAAAAAGATAAATTCATCGTTCCCGACTTTTCACTTCTTAAAACGAAATCACCGCTAAATATCAGTTAAAATTGCTGAACACTAATCATATTTGCAAACTGTGAACATTTTTACCTACCGTCCAATATATTATATCTTAGAGTGAAATGTGCTATTTTCGAATTTCAATCGTGGATTCAAACCGTTTTGCAATAATACTATGCTGCACGTTCCACCGAGAATAATAAGTGTGAAGGCGAGATCATCCCATGTTAGCGACTTTCGTATCTCGGCCTCTTCCCTACTTGATTGCCAAAACGGATGCTACGTACCTTAGTGACCGGACTTGATGGCTTTTGTACACTCATCTCGGACAGCAGACGCCTAGCAATCATACGGGATGTTTCAGTACATTGCGATAGTGACACTTCAGCGTTGGGTAGTGCAGAGAATCTATGATGCGTCTAAGAGGCGTTTGGGACTGGATCCGTTAAAAAAGTTTCGAAGGGACTAAATCCGTTATACCCGACAAACATTAGGGACAAATTATGAAATTAACTCTTTGGATAAAGATCCTTTCATGTTCAAAGTGAACATGAGAGGGTAATGTTAATGTTATGTGAGTATTGTTTAATAAAGTTAAGGCCCACAATATATAATACATATATTTTTGCACTCACATAACACTAACATTACCCTGTCATGTTCAAAGTGAATATAAGAGAATCTATGTCCTTTAAATTTTTAGTAATAACTTTGAGACGCAAATCGACAAAATTCTGTGATAAATTAGGAAAGTGACAGAGAAGGTGGCTAAATAGTAAGTTTATTGGAGCCATTAATTTGTAATTTTGTATTTGAGCAAATATATATCATGTAGTGTAGTGGGATGCTATTTTCATGATAAGGGTAAATGATTTTATCATAGTGTGTGACAATACCTCACTATCCTTTTCTAGAAGACTTACAAAATGACTAACAGATAAATTTAATTGAGTTTCGAAAGGTCGCTCTCTGATGGTGCTAAAAATGCATTCCACTTCAAGAAATTGAATTCAAAACAAAAATGTTATCCTAATCCCTGTTTAATATAGTTTTTTCTAACAGTAACTCGGTACCTGATACTAAAAATTAAAATTAATACTTGTCCAAATCCGAACATATATACAGTGTTTGTTCGGTAACATTTCATCATTATGGTGACTTCCTTAAGAATAGCATTAATGTTAACAAGATGAACAAGTTAGTACCAATCGAGGTTAACGATGCATTTTTGGAGAATCGAAAATTAAAGAATCCCAACAAGTCTTTTTCATACATGCATTACGCATGTGTCTTCTTCCTTTTAACATTTTTGATTTTTCGTTCAACTTCATGCTCAATTGCATATGCTTCAACATAACTTAAAACACATTTATTAACTATGAGAAACATTTATCTAATTCTTCTTTATTCTCGGTCGCATTGGTTCGTAAACCGGAAGTCGTTCGAGAAAAAGAATTTGCGCACGATAGTCACAAACCCTTTTGCCACTAGGTCACCCTTGAGTGCTAAAGAAAAAAAAAATCAATTTTCATACTAGCACGGCAGTATGCGATGAAAGAGAAAGACAAAGTTGATATTTATAATATTTAATTTCAAGGTTGGACTAGATTCAGTAATTTTATAAGGTCGAAATTCAAAACTTTAGGTTTACGATAGAAAAAATAAAGTTATAAAGTTGACTGCATAACAATCGAAAAAGTGTAAAGTTAGATAATTTTTAGGTTATTATCCCTTTTTTATAAACTTTAGTATTGGTGCACACCGAGAAATTGATGAAAACACTTTCCGTTTTGGGAGGCCCATAATAATAAAGCATCTTTTCTTTTGAAACAAAGTTTTGATTTGGAATTACCACTTTGCTTATTCGTGGCTATCACAGAATATAACGCATTGAGTTTTGTCCACAAAATTTGTGACTACCGACTTTTATTTATGTATCTATGAATATCTAAATAATAGCAAAACATCTAGTACTATTTAGTTTACAGGGTGGGGTTGCTATTCTTCTATATATTGTGTTGCAACAAACTTACCCCTGTATTATAACGCAGTCCTTCATAATAGATTTGCTTTCACCTAAGTTTGTATATTATCGGCCGGATTATCCCGATTTGAGGAGAATCGCGCGCTCTTCTATATTCAATGGATGTTTATGTACCACTTAAAATCAAGCTTGCATTCGATTACCAAATGATGATGGTGAGAAATGCAATTGAGTATTTTGAATGCATTGAAAAGGATGTAGATATTGAGAAGGGGGACTCAGAGACACTTAGATATGCTTCTTTCTTTTGCAAATTAAAGGTATTTCTTTTAAAGTTTGCTTTCTTTGTATAACTCTTCCTATTTAGCCTATTAGCCATTTTGAATAATCGTTTCAGAAACAGATTAGCTTTGAAATGGGAGGCAAATGCATGCAATTGCTGAATAATCGCAGCTTAACCAAGTTCTCTACTCGAGGTACTTATACACATTCTAGGCTACATGTATACGTGATTATGTGTATGTATAGTTATACATATGTATGTTACATGGTTGATATTGATGAATTCTTCTTGTTAAAAAGGTAAAACGGCAGCTGGGAAAGCTCTTGAGGCTCTCAAGATGAGGAACTACAACTACAAGCATATTGGATCATTTAATCCAAGAAAAGTTGCTCTTCTATTCTCAGCCTTGTAAGTGGACAAGCTATTATGCTATCAAAAAACTTCCCTTGTTTTGTTATTATTAATGATGTGTTATATATAATTTCTTATTCAACCATTATATCGTGATCACGTTTCTCTTAATTTTTCAGGTCGAGTTTGGGAGCAATAGTACTCATATGTCTGACACTGAGAGTTAAACAGATTGGTGATGTGTGTGCCGATTTCGCATAAACATATTTTGCAAAATGTAACTTGTATCCGTGGGATTGTGTTTCAGTGTTTGGAAGCGTCTTCCTTCTGTGATATACCCATATGTAAATAATTAGTTGATCTTCCACCCGTGTTCTTAACATGGGTCTACAGATGTGTACATTACTTTTATAGGATACATTAAGTATTTATAAAATCATACAAAAGGGACGAAAAATGTTGCAGGTCAGACCAAATGGACCCGTTCGACCCATTTGGGTAGGCATTAAGGACACTACATGTTTTGACATGTTCCTCAACCCACATGGTCAGATTAACATCAATGCATACTTACAGGAACTAGAATTTTTGTGTAGAACACTTGGTGAAAATGGGAGAAAATAGAAATTTCGAGTCAATTGTAATCTAGTTGAGTCGTATCCTCCTTTGGAGTAGTTGTGTTTATTATGTTAGCTACCGCCTATGTAACGGGCTGAGATGTTGGATTCACCCACATCCGTTGTACTGAATCCTTTTTTGGAGTAATACATTTATCGGGGAAACCGTTTACCCAATAAAGTAAATACTGTTTAGCCACCCCAATACTAATAACTCACTAATTCATTAAAAGTTAGTATTCACAATTTCACAGCCCACAGTGTCATTTCAATTTGTTACTGATAATGGAACTTAAAATTACTGTCATAAGTCCATACTTGGCTGTCAAAGCCAAAGTACTAACATTCAACTGCTCTTATGATCCTGAATCATTAGTCATTACTAGTCCTATAATAGCTGAATAAAAAAATGGTATGTTTTTTTTTTTACTTGTTCTTATTGTTTTCATTCGTGTTGAAAAAGTGGCCAAGGAATATGGTATAACCGCAAGGTGACAAAACAGACTGGTTGAGAAACATTCTAAAATTAATTCGGTTTAAAATGGGTTGGTTGACCATATTAGTCATTCGTGCATTTGACTTGTTAGGGATATATATATTGCATAACCCAGGGCGATTGGGTCGAAAAATGTCATCATCAGTATAGCTAAACTGTGACACAAAAAGGTATCAACAAAGCATAACTTATTGTCAACCTCATTGTGAGTTTCTTCCTTGGTTCGGGTGACTTATTAACTAGAGCAAAACCAAACTTTTAGGAAAATTGAACTCTAATCTGAAGACGGTATAAGTACACAAGTTACAAAACTAGTTGTGTAACAAGTTATAGGATGGAGGCTCCATATTAGGTCAGCTGGAGACATTCTCTATCAGGTGAGACATATGGAAATCATGTAGCCTGATGCTAAACGATAGGAGTAACTAAAAGCATTCATTACAGTGTGACAATACAAAATGACAGAACACATTAGTTCGAATGAGTTTCGAAAGTTTGCCTTCTAAGATGCTGAATTAATTAAATTAGTTAAGCATAAAAGAAAAGTTATCATCATCTTAATTTTATACTAAGGCTGATTCACAATACTGATAATATCACCAGTTTTCCAAAATAAACTTAATGCTTGTAAAAAACCTATCATAGTACCACATGTTTGTGCGACAAGAATAATCTGGATAGTATCTTCGTTTGAGTAACATATAAAAAACGCTGTGTATGATCGATGAGCAACAACTTCTTTAAGATCCAATACTATTATCTGGTTTACATGTCGACTGTAATAGTTACTATAATTTTACATGCACGTCCACATCACCAATTAAAGTTGTACGTCACATCATCTTTTACTTAGTAAAGGAAAACGAAAGTGAGAACTTTTGCATTTCAAAAAAAATAATTTTTCCTTATTAGGTATGATGCTTCAAATTTTTTATTATTTTTGAATATATGTTTAATTAAAAAGCTTAAATACTTCTAAAATTGGCATTATTTTGATGGAGAAATCTGATAAAGAAAAAAAACACATAAAAATATATGTGTCAAATTTATAAAAACAAAAACTTGAAAAAAAGAGAAGGTAATTAATAAAACTTTAGTGGTTTAATTTTAAATAAATTGTATAGAGTTAAGTGTAAATTTATAAATTTACAAATTTTATTATGATTTTAAAAAAAACAAATAACCCTTAAACTTTCACAACTTATAAAACAGAAAAAATAAAAATTATAAATATATTTAAAAAACATAATGTACAAGCCCCGTGCGTGCACGGAGATTAAAACTAGTATAGTGGGATATGAATACAACATAAGTACTCATCATTGGCACAAAACATGGATCTTCTGAACCTTCAATGAATTTTGGCTTCACCTCACAATAAATTTAGGATATTCCATTATACTAGTTTTCAGTTTTCATGACTTGTATATATAATAATTTTTCGTTATTTAAATGTTCTTAACCTTTTGCTAAAAGACCCCAAATGAAATGAAGCATCTTTTTTTGTGTGGCAAAGTTTGTATTTGAGGTTACCACTTTGTTCATCAGTGCCCATCACAAATTCACAAATTTTTTTACCATTAGTTGAGGGGCATTGTAAATAACTGAATAATAGTAAAACCTACTACGGAGTACTACTATTTAGTCAAGGACAGTGGGGTTACTATTAAATTATATTGTGACAAATTTATACCAAACTATGCATGTTATTATCTGGAACTCAAAGGTGATCAATCTATTGTAGTTTGTAAGTATTATGCAATTATCACTTCACAATAGATTTGCTAGATTTTTTCTTCATTCTATGCTGTGTGAATTGCCAATAGTACTTTCAAATCCATGCATGTGTATGTGCCCTTTCAAATTCATCTTTCATTGGATGACCAAATGATGATGGTAAAAAATAAATTTGTTTATTCTGAATGCAATGAAAAAGAATTAGATATTGAAAAGGGGAAGCTGTTGGAGACATCTTGATATCATTATTATGAGTTTTCATAATATTATAATATCAACAAATCTCCCAATTTTAGTTGTTAAATGTACAAAGAAAAAATTGAACGGAAAATGTACAATGTTTTTTATCAAAGGGTGGAGTCATATTGTGCAACTATTGTAGGAATGTTTAAAGGCATGCAAATGTTATAACTGATGATGTGCATGTGTATTTCCTTTTCTTCCTTTTTCGGCCACTCATAAGTTCATCTTCTTCATTAAATACATTTTCAGATCGTGTTTCGGAACAATTATACTGATATATATGACACTGAGAGTTAAACAGATTGGTGGCGCCTCTAGCCATTGTGCATAAACTCTATCATCATCATTCGTGTGTGCTTTAATTTGTATGTTTAAATGTTAGAATGTGACATTAAATTGAAGAGTAGATTTGAAGGCCCGACCCAGAAAACTGAAAGATGAACCTATTATGGATTAATATCGACAAGATAAGTAGACGAAGCAAGCCTTCTACCGAAAGAAAAATATCACATGAGTTTGTATAAATCTCATAGGGTATAGGGGTTGTAAACATTCTAGTTAGGATTTCATGCTTGTAACATTTTAAGTTATTCGCGTATTACAAGATAACAGAGTTTTCCGCCCCTGGATGTAGGTTGTTCAATTCGTCCCTAATCTGTTGTGCCACATTAAGTCCTTATGTTCTTATCTTATTGAGTTTTTCCTTGCATTGGAGAATATTACTTTTTATAAAAGCATTGGAAGGATATCACTTACATCCAAGATTGTGTTTGAATGTGTGGAAGCATATTCAGTTGTCAGTTGAACATATTCAGAATAGTAGCACATTTTTTTTTAGTTGAACAAACAGAATAGTATCACTGAATAGCTGATCTTACTAGCTTATTATAGTGTCTTGTATGGGGCTTGAACATTAAGAGGAGTAATGGTTAGCTTGTTTTAGAGGTAGTGATTTCGACGCATCTGTCTACATGAGTTTGTATAAATCTCATAGGGTATAGGGGTTGTAAACATTCTAGTTAGGATTTCATGCTTGTAACATTTTAAGTTATTCGTGTATTAAAAGATAACAGAATTTTCCGCCCCTGGATGTAGGTTGTTCAATTCGTCCCTAATCTGTTGTGCCACATTAAGTCCTTATGTTCTTATCTTATTGAGTTTTTCCTTGCATTGGAGAATATTACTTTTTATAAAAGCATTGGAAGGATATCACTTACATCCAAGATTGTGTTTGAATGTGTGGAAGCATATTCAGTTGTCAGTTGAACATATTCAGAAGTATCAAATTTTTTTTTAGTTGAACAAACAGAATAGTATCACTGAATAGCTGATGTTACTAGCTTATTATAGTGTCTTGTATGGGGCTTGAACATTAAGAGGAGTAATGGTTAGCTTGTTTTAGAGGTAGTGATTTCGACCCATCTGTCTACATGAGTTTAGTTGAGTTTTATCGTACCTTTTGCGTATCAAATTCAACACAACTTTTTTTTCATACACCACAAAGTTTCGTGTATTACTAAATTTATTGTCTCCCATTTTAGATAAAGAAATCGACGGGTGAGTATAAAATTGTTATTAACTTTGAACAACATTAGTATCAAGGCATTATTATGTTACAAATTTTATACTAGCTTGCAATAAAATTGTAGGTTTAAATATAATTTACTTTCAGCAATATACTACTACAGAACTTAGCTGTTAAGTACTGTAATTCATTATATATCATCAACACCAAAAAATGTTCCAATATGGCAATATCATACGTAGACGTGTCAAATGATATTCGGGTAATTTTTTTAATGACACGCTTACAAAACTATGAAAGCAATGCCGGAGACCGGAGGGGGCATGGTGGGGGCGTGCCCCTCTTGCGAAAAGAATTGTAGTGTATATTTTCTATAATATTATGCTATTATTTTTGTAATTTACCCCTCCTAAAAACTAATTTGTAGTGTAGTTTATAAAAATTATCAAAGTGTGCCCCATCGACATAACATTTAGAAAGTTAATGACAATATAATGAAGCACACTAAAATTCAAGTATCGTGTGACATTTTTTCTAATGAAAAGACAGTTTCGTGCGAGAATGTTGGTTTGTTGCAATTAGATCCTGTACACATTGACCCACATTCACATGCATGTGGGTTGGTTGTGGTCCATACTCCATAAGTCCATAGTAGTATTGCACCACATTTTCATTAAAGAACACCTCGTATCTATTCTAAAAAACCTTATGCCTTAGAAAGTGAACAAATATATTACAGTACTCAAATTCTAAGGACTTCCACTGTTTGTATCTCTTAAACCACGCGACTCCGCAAACAGCCACACACGTTACAAACTAAGCTTAATTTCAAGTCTAGAGAATATTTCCGTTTCTATGTGTTAGGAATGCATATAACCAAAGTATGTAGTTTCTTATTTTGGTAGTTTTTTTTAGCAAACTAGGCATTACAGTCTTGTATGGAGCCTCAATTTCTAGCGAACTTATGTAACTCCTGAAAAGAACAGTTAAACTGTATGCAAGCAATAAACACATCGATGTATATAACATCAGTGTCGGTATCAGAAAAACAAGAAAGAATGTACATGATGGTCAAAGTCTACATCACTAAGAGAGCAAAACTTGCGAGTGATATCGACATCTCTACTATTGGGTCAAACCCAAGCTTTTCCTGTAATCCCAAACGAATGGGTCAAACGGGACAAAGCCCAACCCATGGGTTTTGGTTGTAACGGATTAGTTAGCATAGGTCACAAACAATATTTTTTGTGCATTTTCATTCTCTATGAACTAGTTATAGACCTCTTGTATAATCGTGAGTATTAGTTTTTGTGGATAATCTAGAGGGTCACGGATCAGCGGTACGAGTCAGAAGTGGGCCTAGTAAGTTTAATAAAATGAAATTGATAAAGTCCATTATGACTAGAATTATGGAAAGACCAAGCATCTTTTAGTTAGTTGTTAAAGCCATATATGAACTTCTCATGTTTGTGGCTGAATAAAAGGAAGTGCATGGATGTTACCAGTTACTTTGGATGACCGAGTATTGAGGAGTGAGAATAGGAAGTAGAGGTCATGGCAGTACAACTTTGCAGTACACACACGTTTATTTCTATGCAAGTTTTATGTACTTTAGCAGTTTAGCCTAGTCTGATAAATAAGTTAGTAGGTTACATTGTATTGTGTTTATCATTTTCAATATTGCAAGTAATATAAAGCATTGAAAAACCCAAAGTCAGTAAGCAACAAATGAGAGTCGACTTCCATGTATATTAATATGTGGGTTTCGGGTGCAAGTTCGAGTAGTATGAAGGCTGATTTCCAACTGTAGGATCCCGTAACACTTTACTTCATACAATCATACACGAAATCGGACTAGAAATGAGGAGGTGAGTTGTTTAGAGAGAGAAAGGAGGAGAGAGAAATGAGAGAGAAATGAGAATAGATATTTTAGATATTTTGAACAACTAACTTTTCCAAGTGGAAAAGTTCCTTATATACCCCGACACTTAAAAGTGACGCGCGGGATATTTAACTAGGACCCGGGCTCGGGTTTTGCTTGGGATTAAACCCAAAACATATACAATATTAGATTAACTATCGAGCCCGATTCCCGATAATATTCTATTACAACATTAACTAATTAAAGACCGAAGCTCCATCGTAGAGTGACCGAACTTCCTTGTTCGACTCAATAAATTGAGGCTAACAATCTCCCCCGAAGTGAGGTCTTGAACACGGGAACGAGCTTCCTTTATTGACTCAATAAAATTGAGGCTAACAATCTCCCCCGAAGTGAGTTCATTGATGACACTCCTTCATGAGATCAGTGAGATTGCTTTTGTCGTTTAAGCTCGAGTGTTCTTGGTCTTTGTCTTCGTTGTTTGTTGTAAGCTTGTTCCTTCATGCTTTGCGATCTTGACTTTGAGCCTTTGTCATTGTCTTTATCGTCTATGCCATCTTGCGATCTTATGTCTTTGACCAACATGCTCATACTTTTGCATTATCTTGAAAGCTTCAAATCAGAGTTAGCGGAAGTCTTTGTCTTTAAATCTTGAGCTTTCTAGATAGTATGTCTTCGTAGATTGAGCATTTTTAAAATAGGATTGATGTTGCCAGTTACACACCGTTTGACCTGCAGGTTTACGTTAGTGATAAACGAGAAAATTGATTTGAAAATCAATCGACGTGTCACTCGTTAAAGAGTTTTTGTAACACATCGAGAGTGTCATGTTTTTATCAAAATTCATCAACCGTCAATTCATTTACTGGACCAAATCGATATCCAGTTGTCACAAGTTTGATTCATATAGAATCTCGCAAGTCACCTACCGCAGTGCTGTTTGATGATGACACCTCAGCAGGAATTCCATTCGTCATTGTGAATACTAAAAGTATCACTCTGATGTTCTGGCAAATATCACAATGATATTGCGTAGGACTCTTGATAACAGCTTGTGAACCTGATGATGTTCAACAAGTGTTGAAATGGAAATGTTCCTAACAATATTTTAATTGATCCTGCTCTAGACTTGATTAGTGCATTTTGGATTAGTACTCGGAGGCTGTAGCAGTTTGCCACTATTCAATATCAAACATTCTCGGAGTGAGATGTCAATAATAACGTGTGTAACTCCGTGACAACTGATAACAAGTTTCTGTATGAAGAAACCCGAATGGATTGAGAAGGGGTGTGCCATTGCATCACTAGGGGTCCATGATGTTAATTTCAATGTCAGCAATCAACAGTGATCTGACAGCATATCATTTGACCCGTTTCTGCCATTAAGTTGTGTGGAGGGCTTCTTTCTTTAGACCCTTTATCCATACATTTCTTTTTCATTCTTCAACGCCTTCAATGCTTACCAAGACGTCATTACAAACACCTTGTTGTGATTGTTCCAGTGTTAGCTCAATCTTAGTCGGCATTATTCCCATATACATTCATCTCCAATCATACCTAAGGACTGCTATATCTAACTTTGGATTATCCTTGGGTAGATCCTCCGGTTCTGGTTGGATCATAGGATTGATTCCTAACCTAACCTCATTTTACTTCAGAATCGTCGTTCATTAAGAATGGTTGTTGGGATCAAGGATCAAACCATAAAACCTTTTCTTCAACACATTGAGTCGAATAGATCATATTTTAATTACATTTTCTCCCCTTATTTTAAATAATAAACACTTAGTTTTTGAAATACCTTGTGATTAAAATATGTCTTTGAAAAATCTGCGGGAGAAAATATTTATTAGCAATGAATGAAATGGAACATTTTGATAAAGTATTGAATACATAAGAAAGACCGTTGATGAGGTATCCAACAACATTAAAACATTGTTTTTCGAAAAACGCCATCCCTCAAAAATAGACCAAATTGCGAAAAATTGTTGTCTTTTGAAAACATTGTGAGGGATGGAGTGTTGAACACACAATTTTGAAGATATGACTAAGTTCATTGGAGAAATTCTTGAAAAATTGTGTTCAACTTTTTGAAAAACCAAAATGTTAGAGGACTTCTCTTCTAACGCTAAGGAGTAAGCGCACAGAAGCGTACAACTATCCCTTATTCTGAGCTAAAAACATTGAATGTCGTTTTTAAGAACAGCTCAAACCGAGAAACTAATTTTCTCGATGAGAGGGATTATAGTTAAAACCTTCCTTTTATTTGACGTCCGGGTTAGTACTGATATTAGCACAAATAGCCATTTAGAAAAATAAATGACATGTTATAAATTTATTTGAAACTCTCGCACGAACATCATTTACACACCGAAGTCAATGTTAATCGACATTTCTAAGCACGTAATGTTATCGATTCTAAGAGCATGCGAGAAATTCATTTGGAAATTTTTTCTGAATTTCCAGACTTTGTATTTGTATATATGAAACCTGTTTTCCTCAGCATTGCCTATATGAACGGTGAATAGTAATCCAACGCTTGTCTGATGAAGCTGTCCTTGTATTGCTTAAGGAACAACTTTTGGAACCAGCTTTGAACTTGACGGTTCATTGCTGTGGTCTTGAATTCCGAGTTCTGAACGGTTATGATCAGAAGTCATTTGATGAAGAACGAGGCCTGAACTGATGTGAACAGACGTCATTACTAACATTGAGGAACGGGGCCTGAAGTGTTATTTTCAGCAGACGCCATTTGACATTGACGACCGAGGCTTGAACTGTTGTGTTCAAACGTCATTTGAAGATTTCATCTTTTGTGAAACCATTCTGGCACTGGTTTCTTAGATATCAAAAATTTCAGCAACCACACTCTGAGATTTTCCTGCTTTTCATTGTATAGTGCATCTGCAGTTATGTCAATTCTTTGTTGCTTTTTACCATTGAATTGACGTATCTGCACTTAAAACCCTGAGTTTGTTTGCATGCCATTAATAAGAGGAAAACTACATTTGAAACCGTGGTGGTTTTCATTTTCAACCTTGCCCGTGCAAGAGTTGAGTAGCTTTCCAGTTGGAACCCACCTAAGACAAACAGTCTTGAGAATTCTACCCGTTGGTTGCCACCTAAGACAAGATCTAGGAGTCCTTGTTTTCTCAGGACCAGAGGTAGTCTTTTTGTTGAAAACCTATGTCCTGCTCGGGATCTGTCTTTCTGTTTCTTAGATGCACTGACTTTTCTACGGCATAAATCTCCTTTTTGTAGTCTTATGGATTTTACATCCAACCATGAGAGGTATTCTAAGAACCATTCATCATGATTATGCACTATAAAGGCACTTTTTGCATTTAGGACATTGCGAAGTCATTGAACTGTCAAGAAAGCTTTTGTTTCCTATGTTCTCCTAAGAGAACATCTGTTGAAACCCGACTACTCATAGATGCTTGCCAATTCCTAGGTTTTGTTGCAACCAATTATCAGTTTTGGGTAATCTAGCATGATAAATCAGGACTAGGTTTTCATTTACATCTTTTGTCTTCTGAGTTGTGCACTCTTAGCTTTCCTCTAGTAAGTAGTTAAGAACCATGTCATTTGAGCCTACTTTTTTCCCTTGGAGACTGATGTGACACTATCTTTTTGGAAATTCCAAGAGGGGCCAGGTGCAATCACATTGGTGTTTCGAACTCTTGTTAACTAAATTGAGGCAAAATTCCGAAGAGTGACTTTGTATAAACAAACCATCGACACAATAGGTTTATTAACCGACTGTTTCGTTGAAAAATTCTCCCAATTCAGGAGAATTTTGAAAAGGAGTCGTTGTTTGTTTTTTTTTTATTTGTTTTGATTTTTTTTTATTTGTTATTTATTTTTTTTTTTTTTGTTTATTTTTTGTTTTCCTAAAACTGATGTTTTGGAATTCGTTAGCATTTAGGTTGTCGAACAACAGATTGTTTATTAAACTGAGTTCCACAGACATACCCTTGCAGTTCCAAGGATGAGTTTTTCTTAACTCACTTTATAGCTATGTTCTTGCCTGCATTTGAGCTTTCAAATCTTTATTTCATGATATTGTTCACGTCTTTCGATATACATTTTAAGCATTTTCTTTGCAAACTGTTTGGTTTTTCATCTGTTCTTTACAATGTTGTAAAGTAAGTTCAAGAAAATCGAGTGTTTATCAAGTTAGAAAAACTTTTTAACAAATTATTATGAACTTCTCTGTAAACCAGATTCATGTTTGTTTCGAAGCTTTTGTGCAAGACATCACATTCTTTGACTTTATGAAGAAATACAGCATTGCAATTCATATTCAGACATTAAATCAGACATAGCAAGCAAAAATGAACATGTAACATCTTAAGACACACACTCTTCTAGAAGTAAATCATATATGTTTTGAAAAATCAACCCCCCCCCCACCTTTTTCTGATTCAAGATTCGTCAATGCTCCTTTTCAAGGGAATTCACGTACCCAAATCGTCATTCCATTTTCTCTTTTAGTTACATGAATAAAACAATGACAGTCTAAGTATTGTTTTGTCTGAAAAGAGGCATTAATAAGATTTGATCAAAAACTTCCATACTCTTGGCAGTTGGGTTAGGGGAAATGGCCTACTAGTATGATAAGACCATGCATTTTTGACAAATTGTCCTAATGATTGAAGTTTGTGTTCATTTCATTATAAAAGAAGTCAACTTTACTAACGGATTTAGACATGGGTAGAAGCCAAAGTTTTTTTAGCAATGTTAGTTATGTCCTAACAAATGTTTTTCTCCACATTGTCTTCCTAACTTCTTAAGCGCTTTCCAACTGATCAAGATATGCTTTGGATGGTGGTTTGAAAGTTTCATAAAGAACTGTTTTGATATGTGTAAACATAAGGTTTCACTTTGTCTTTACTCAATTTTTGATCTACTCTCCTTTTCCAAGAGTCTCTGTCTCTCCCCATTGGGCAAAATCGTTTGCATATCAAAGTATCATATGGGATCTCATACAATCTAGCCTTATCAGATTGAAGCTGTATCTTGAGGATACAGTAGGATTAGCAAAGGTAGATCATACCATGATACGTTTGCGATTTAGTTGCCAACATGAGATGGTCTGAATTGACTGATATGCGTTTATAAATACTTCATTTAAATACATTATTTGTTGTCCATTTCAATCATCGTGTCAATGTCTTATCCTACCTTAACCTTTAAATCCGAAATAAAAACCTTACTTATCTCTTGAGTTTGGCTCACATTGTGACCTAGATTAACAGACTCTTTTTGAGCTAGCTCATCTGGTTTCTGATTGACAACTGAAATTTCATAGAGTTATTAGTTTTAAACCCTTTTTATGTCAATTCATTACGAGCTAATAGTCCTAGAGTGTCATTTATACTTTGTTTAAAGAATTTTATACTCACTCGATAGGTCATTAAGGGCAGTGTACTTCTCAAGGCACAGTCTGTTTGGTCTGAATGTGGCAATCAGAAGAACAATCCGACTGCTATAGCCTCCCCCAAGAGCCCTACTAAGTCTCATCAAAGGTTATTTTTGCACTCCCTTTATTTTGAGTTCAATGATGCGTTTGCTTTCTTTAATTGCTTTTGTATCGTTTTGTTTTCCTCTGTATCATGAGTCAAATTAGCAATAAATTTGCAAGCAACAGCACGCTCATTAACACATTCAGCCGCATTTTGATCAACCTGATTATCATAGTACATATAATGATGAATCAGGAGTGACATTGCTATCATCCTTCTCCAAAACATATGTGTCATTAATGGATTCAGGTTGCTCAGAATGTCGTCTCCATAGGCAAACACATCATTTTTCATCATGGATTTGAACCTGTTTTCCAATGCGTATCAGTAGATCTAGATTCGGTCGGTAAGACTTCCTGAATCTTTGCCATGAAACCGTAATGTGCTTCCAATTTCTTCTTTTCAATCTCTTCATCTGATACAATCCTACTGCTTGTTTCATCTCCTGAACTTGTAACCGATGATTGAACCTCTTGAACCTTGCACTGTTGAATCTGCAACTGTCTTTCACTCAACTTTTTCAACGTCATCTTAAGCTCTTGCTCATGACTTGCTCTTTCTATTATACATTGCTCAATGGAGTCCATGTTTTGAATTATTGTTTCCTTGAAGGTTTGAGCTTCCATGGTAGTGTATGCATTGAAATCTTGTAATATTTCCCAAAAAAAAAGGGGATGAAAAGAAAAAAAAAGAAAAAGTAATAAAAATTTAAGGGGAGCATTTGTATTATACTTGGAAAGCTCGAACATCTTTGAATGTATGAAATGTTCAAACTGCCCTTTGATCGCACGCAATTCAGAATTGGAATCCTTCTCGTGAAGTGTTTCATTGCTGAATTGCATTTCCAAATTCTGCATGTTTCGAGATAGCACAGACCTGAAAAGTCCTTCATTCGCATCAAAGAGTCGGTGAAAAGCTTCTCTAAACTCGTAGTACATTGAGTGGTTAGAGCTCGAGAGATGTTGAATTGTTGTCTTGAGTGCATTCAATTTGTTCAATGAGTTTTCTTTGAAAATCTTTGCTTGCATCTGCAGTTTCTGTATCTCTGGTTCCTCTAAAACTGAACCCGAAGATGAAGTAACCTTTGTTCCCATTTTAACGTGAATTATGAAGTGTGAAAGATTTGTTGGATCTTTAGTGGATATGATGTGATTGATGTTGTGGGTTTGAATACAATCGACGTTCACGGGATTTTACAAGTCTATGATTAGAACCGATAAAAGAATTAACGGGATTTTACAAAATCAATAGAAAACCGTGAATGATTTGATTCGGAATCAGCGGCCAATGATTTAATTGTCTAAAAACAGATAATTTTCTGGCTAGGGTTAAAGCTGTTTTCTTTAATTAGGCTCACCAACCTGAAACGAGCCTTAAAAATGATTATGTCCGTGAGGCTAGAACAAAAACAATTCTAATCACACATTCCTAAAAAATTAAAAATGTCAATAAATCAATAGTAAACGAGCTTTTGGCCTTAAGAAAACCCTTAACCAGCTAAAGGGTGGTTACAGCGTGATCCGTCACGTTTTTCTCTTCGATTTGAGAGGTCACGGGCCTGAAACGGAGTTACGGATCAAAAGTTATGGCTGTTTTACTGAAACCCTTTTCTTCACACAAAACGCAGTGACACCAAAACGCAGTGGTTGAGATTTGGTAAAAACGCAATGCTCAAAACGCAATGGTCAAAACGCAATGGTCAAAACGCAATGCTCAAAACGCAATGGTCAAAACGCAATGGTCAAAACGCAATGCTCAAAACGCAATGGTCAAAACGCAATGGTCAAAACGCAATGAAATTTGTCAAAACGCAATGAAATTTTGTCAAAACGCAATGAAATTTCTTCAAAACGCAATGAAATTTCTTCAAAACGCAATGAAATTTTGTCAAAACGCAATGAAATTTCTTCAAAACGCAATGAAATTTCTTCAAAACGCAACCTGCAATCAAAACGCAATGAACCAAAACGCAACCAATGTCAAAACGCAACCAAGAAAAAAGTCAAAACGCAACAAGAAGAGAGTCAAAACGCAACATGAACTTTGCCAGAAAGTCAAAACGCAACGACGAAATATACGAGTTTTTCCACTTAAAATCGCCTAAAAATCGCCCTTTTTGACCTTTTAACTTGATTTCTCTTGCACAATTAGCTACCTTATGCCTAGATCTTGCTTAATAACTAAAACATTCACACATCTAAGCACAATAATTCGGGTTTGATTTTTTTCTTCAAAATTACACACGAATTTGATCTTGTTTAACCACAAGAATCAACCACGAATCCACACGTAGCTCTGATGCCAATTGTAGGATCCCGTAACACTTCACTTCATACAATCATACACGAAATCGGACTAGAAATGAGGAGGTGAGTTGTTTAGAGAGAGAAAGGAGGAGAGAGAAATGAGAGAGAAAAGAGAATAGATATTTTAGATATAAGAGTAAACTGCAAAAATCATCCCTGTGGTTTGTAGTTCGTGGCACTAATCATCCCTAGCCGATACTATTGGCACTAATCATCCCTGAGTGGTGAAACGTTCGGCAATAATCATCCCTGAAGGGATGTTTTTTGCAAAACTTTTTGTTAAACTTTTTGCAAAAATCATCCCTAATAAGGATGATTTTTGCCGAACATTTGCTACTCAGGGATGATTATTGCCAATAGTATCGGCTAGGGATGATTAGTGCCACTAACTACAAACCACAGGGATGATTTTTGCAGTTTACTCTTTAGATATTTTGAACAACTAACTTTTCCAAGTGGAAAAGTTCCTTATATACCCCGACACTTAAAAGTGACGCGCGGAATATTTAACTAGGACCCGGGCTCGGGTTTTGCTTGGGATTAAACCCAAAACATATACAATATTAGATTAACTATCGAGCCCGATTCCCGATAATATTCTATTACAACATTAACTAATTAAAGACCGAAGCTCCATCGTAGAGTGACCGAACTTCCTTGTTCGACTCAATAAATTGAGGCTAACACCAACAGTTTTAACTTTTAATAGTCATCACTAAAGAGCTTTGTTATATATCTATTTTTAGATTTACAATCTTGTGCATACATAAGTTTTGAGTTTTACGATCAGTTTAATCTAATAATAATAATAGTAATATGTTTTTGTAAATCTCGTTTTTAATAAAGTGATTTCTAATAATAATAAATAAATAAGATAATAGTAATAATAATACAAATAAAACTTGCAACCAGCTTGATCATCCGACCTATTTGCTCTCGGGTATAAAATTACTCATAATTGACTCATTACAATACATTTGTGTCCAAATTGTCACCCATATGAAAAATCTAGAGAAAAAAAATGTGAATAGAAACGACACAAAAAGGAATTTATTCATAATATTGATGACTCGTCTTCGTCATCATCTTTATATCAACTAGATAACTCCTGATACAACTTTGTTGATCACCATCTTGTGTTGAGCAGAGGGGGGAGCCCACTTTATGTTTATGATAGCGACGCGCGAGCGTGGTAGTGGGTATTGCGACACTATATAACACATACTAATATGAAAGACACAAAACAACAGGCTTGTAGGCTCTTTTATAAATGATACATACACAAGGTAGTATTATTTTGGAATAGTTTTGATGCAGTTGAATATTGTTTGATAATATCCTAAGGTAATGAACGGATATAAATACAGTGGGGGACCTATGGTGGTGGTGGTACGAAATATAATAATTACGATCATATTGTAACAATTCTGTAAATGCAATCATCATAGTGTGACAATACCTGACTAGTTTCGAGAAGCTGATGAATTTGATTCTAGTTTATTTTAACAAATAAGATTCGTCACAAAATATAACTTCTTGTCTTTTCACAAATTAGACAGCCCAGATTAGTTACGTTGGTCCAAGCTAGCCTAGTCGGCCTACATGAGCGGAGACCTAGTCGGCCGTGATGAACAATTGCATATAATCCTATTAAAAAAATTTGAATCAATGAAAGTGTATCTATACTTGTTGAAAGAAGCTAGCTTTGAAATGGGAGGGAAATGCGCGCATGCAGGTGTTGATGAATCACTGCCTAACCAAGCTGTTCTTTACGCAAGATACTTAGTGTGTATGTATATGTGAACCGGTAATGAGATTGAATAAACACTGAGCATTTCTTGAGCCTCCCGGAATGAGGAAATACAAGCGTACTGTTTCATTTAATCCAAGAAAAGTTGCTCTTCGATCTCCTTTCAGACTTGTAAGTTTACAGCATATTATGAGATCGACCAATTCCCCATTTTAGTTATAACATATACTCGGTGTTAATCATATACGAAGGTAGGCCGATCATCCCAAATCAGCCAAATCACGTTAAATCATTGGGTTCCATGACTACTAGATTTTTGGATTTTAGCGACTAAAAAAGTCTTCGCTAAAGTAAATTATGTCGCGGAAAGTTTGGAGAATCTTATTTTTATCTTTTTTACAAGAAAAGTAAATGAAAAAGAAAAGAGTAATACTGGTGGTGATGATATAGTTGCTTATTCAAAGAAACCGGGTAATAAAACTCTCGGTCAAAATCAAAGTTTAAAATCTGACTTTTATGTCGTTTAGTGGGCTTTCGGCGACGACATCCGTCGTCATTGAAAGTCTCGTGCCACGAAAAGTCCAAATTCTTGTAGTGATTCTTATAGGCTCTTGGCTTTTATTTTATAGTGGCTTTAGAATGCTTTTGAAGTCTCACAAAGGTGGTGTTTAATTAAGTATGTTCTAAGTTGGTGATGTATATCGCCAGGTGAGGTAATTTAGGTGCTAGCCTTTAAGGTATGGTGCTTTAGTTTACCTCCTTTTTTTTTTACTTTCTAGCTTTTTGCTAGTTTTTAACGAAAATTTTGTGTTTCAAAGGAATTGTGTTTATGTTTAATTTCTTATCAATCGTTTCTTGTTATTTTTTGTTGCGTTTTCCCTACATCGGAAAAGAGAGAACTACTAGCATTCCTTCCTTAAGATTGTGTTCGAGTGTTTGGAAGCCTCTTATGCTGTACATAATTTGAGAGTATAGTAGTGTCACTTACCCATTACCCAATGGTCTTCACTCCCTTTAAAATAGTGTTCTTTATTATTTATAGGCTAAAAACATTAAAGAAAAATGATGATAATTGGCTTGTGGTGGGAGATATCAATTTTGACCCCCATCTGCCTACATGGGTTGAGTTGGGTTGTACACCTCCAATGGATAGATCAATTTGGTAGTCAAAAGTCTTCGAATGTGAATTTAAACGAATTCAGAATCATTAAATTGTTATATCACATTGCATTTAACTGTATGATTTTCATAATCTTGTTTGATACATGACCGCTAATATCATATATAAGGGAGTATACAATTGAAAGGCAAAATTTATCGGCCACATACATGGCTGCATGAATTTTTGCTCATCATAAAATGGACCAAATTGTACATAATAATTCCATATGATCATTAACCCATGTACTATTGGAATATAAGGAATTAACCAGCTCGAGAAACGTTTTGCATATCATATTTTGGTCTGAGAACCGAAACGCACAAACAGTTATGACGAGTTTCAGTTAAACTTGCAAATTTGAGCCAAATTGGCTATGTCAAGTCCTTGCGGTCTTTTAATTGCTTAATGATTTCTATATAAAGTTTGTTGTATTTTGCAAGAATCCGTTATTTGGTAACAATAATATAGACCTTTAGGCCGACTAATCTACATGATTTGAGCGCACTATTCACTCCAACACATAATCATACAAGGTAAACCCCTATCCTTCTTTGGAGAGGCTGGTGTGTCTACCTTAAGGTTGTTTGCATTAAACAATGCCGCAACTTGAGGCCTCTCACATTTTATTGTTGATAGCCGCAAGTTCTTGCAAACTCGACCCCGTTTTACATCATTTGAAGCTTTAGTGATACCTTGCACATGGCTTAGTCGCATGCTAGAAGAACTCTATAATAAGTTAGGAATTAGGATAGGGACATAGAAGGTGGCTACAGAGTATGAAGACTTGAGCCATTTATTTTTATTTGACTGAGACATATGTAGTGTGATGTTATTTCATTGATAAGGATAAATGTATTTGTCATTAGGTGTGACAGTACTTGACTATCTCTCTATAGAAAATAGTATACAAAATGACAAACAAAGAAATTCGTCAACAAATTATATTCCACTTCAACAAATTGAGTTCGGAATCTTAAAAAAGAGTTATGATGATTGATGAACTATAACTTCCTTAAGACTAGAATTACCCACCTTAAATGTCGACTGTGTTATAGTGTGAAGTACTTTCACATCATCGATTAAAGGTGGTCACCCCGACCTGATTGCAGCATGTAACAGTATTATACACAAGTACATGGTTTTACTATAATAATAATTGGGGCACAAAGGTGAGCTTTGAAAAAATTTATTTACTACTTATTAAATCGTGAAATTATTATTCCGCCTCTCTTAGTTTCGGATTAATCTTTCATATCTCTAAATACAATTTCTAGTCTTTACTGCTTATATCAACTTTTTAGTATCAGTGTGCACCCTAAAATGGATGAAAAAACTTTCCATTTTGGGAAGCCCATAATAATGAAGCATTTTTTTGTGGCTAAGTTTTAATTAGGGATTACCACATTGCCTATTAGAGACCATCACAAGATAAGATACCCCATTATTGATTTTAAATCGCGAAATTAGTGACTGGTGAGTAAGACATACATACTATTTTCGTTTACGTCGACAGTGGGGTTGCCATTTTTGCTATGTTTTATATGATGTATAGAGACAAAGTTACCAAACTATTAATGCATGTTATATTTTGGAATTCAAAAGTGTCTAGCATAGCTTGTATGCATTATGCAATTATCACTTCCATATAGAAGTGCCTTTTAGCTCATATCCCAAATTTGGGTAAATAAGGATTACTAGGACTTAGCTATCAGCTCGCTCTTCTTCTAAGCCTGCTTATGAAGTCGATCGGTTTCTAGGCGTTACGAACGGTTTTCATGTTGCTGATTTTTTTGTTTATCCTTTGTATTTTGACTCTTCTTGTTGTATCCTCTGTTTGTTTGGGCTCATGCTTGGAGCTTGTGCTAATAAAATCCGTGCCTTTCAAAAAAATATATGCAGGTGTATGATATATAAGATTCAATGGATGCGTGTGACCCCTTAAGATTCAGCTTTCATTGAATGACCAAATGATGATGGTGAAAAAAGCATATACTTATTTTACATGCACTACAACATTTGAGGTATTCCCCAGCGACAATCCCCAGTGACAAGGTGGGTCCCACGTATTTTTCAGTCAACAAATTAGTGCCACCGTGGCACATATTCCCCGGCGACATGTTGCTGGGGAATGTCATAATTAAAATTACGTAATTACAACAATTAACTAAACAATTAGCTAATTACGTATTATCCCCGGCGACATGTCGCCGGGGATAGTGTTCCTTATAAGTTGAATTGTCAACGTATAACGAAATTGTTTTGTCGTTTAGTGCTCTAATCCCCGGCGACAATAGCCTGCATTATTTAAATTTTTAAACACTTTCCCCGGCGACATGTCGTCGGGGAAGGGTCTGCGTTTTTTTTAAAATGCAGCCTGCACAGCAGGCGATTTCCAGATTTTTTTTCAGGAATTTTTTCGAAAAAAATCTACCAAACATCAAACCTGTACCAAAACCTGTATAGACTCATCACAACTTGTACCAAAACACTATACAATATAACGGATCAACGCAATACAAATACTTCACAACTTGTAACAAAACCAAAACATAATAAAGCTAAATCGTCTGAAATCCGAATAAGTCTACAAAAGGTTGCTTCCTAGTCATAAATGGGGCTTACAAGTCAATATTCAACATGATAAGATAGGGAAACAAGTGTTTACATACGGGTGGCCAAGATGAACATAAAGTAACAATGTAGCATACTAACCCATATATAACACAACTAACTATCGCTATCGCCATCCTCCTCCTCCTCCTCGTCGGCATTCTCCTCGTCGTCCCCGCACCCGCCACTCCCGCTGGCACCACCAGACTCAAACTGTGAAAACATATCTGAGTACTTTGAGTCACTTTTGAATAGACTCATCATGAAGTCCACCTTTTTGTGTAGGCTGCTGAGCTGGCTTTGAGACGCGGGCGTACTTGGGCCGGCTGTGGCACGTGCTGGCAATACCCTACCAACACCGGGCATGTGACCTCGCTGCTTACCCCCTCTAGCCAAGCGATTGATCTCATCATCAGTGTAGGTGCCCATAGCCTCCAGCCTCCTCATCTCCTCCTATGTAGTGACAAAAACACAAGATAGTTAATATATTAGTCGGGTTGCTACATTAATTCTCGATAATTCATTAAAGTGTGTTTTGAAACAAAACTTACGTATATACGTCGGTCCTCATCCTGAAGGAATTCCCCGTTAACAGTGTGTGTCGTGAAGAAGGTGTCAATGAGCGACGGGTACTCCTGAGTGGCTGAGCTTTGCCTCTGTACATACACACGCATATAAGATGAAACAAATTAAAAACGACAAATCACAACACACCAAAGCGTATAATCAGATATATATGTATATATGTATGTAAAATAATTATAATGTTTATTACCATCTCATCTCGAAGGCGAGCAAGCGACCGGGATCCCTGTCGAGATATGACCGTGCTCTTTGCCCGGTTTTGCCGATTTTGAGCGGCTCGGGCAATGTTCCTGGGATCATTCCAAAACTTAATATACTTATCCCACTCTTCTGCCGTAATGTCCTCAGGACGTGCCCGCCTGATCTTATCCACATCGTAAGTCCCGGTCGTGGGGTCTATAACCCAATGCTGGGCCTTGAAAGCAGCCTTGTTGGTATTGTACGCTTTTTGCAAGTGCTGCTGGATGCCGGCATTGATCTCCGTCCAGTCGGGGGACTCCATGTGCGGCCTCAGATCAAACTGGGTCTGCAATCATATACAACAAAATGAAGACAGAGTTAGAGATATAATTTATATATTTATTTAAATTTGTTTATTTATTTATATGATATAAATAAATAAACGAATTTAGATAAATATACACAATTAAATAAATGAACACGATAATGAAATAAACATAAAAGGATAACTGACCCCAATATCTGTAATGAGCGTCGCCTTCCGCTCCTTCGGGACCTTCAGCCAAGAAGGGTAGTACAAAGGCACACCCCTAATGACCTCCCCGATGTAGCTAGACCAATGAGCCGCATGGTCACCGAGAGGCATAAGGGTTTGTTAGTTCGTTCCGATCGTTTCGGCTGGGTCCGTTCGGTTTCTCAGTTCGTTCCGATCGGTTCGTATATAATTATTATTTAAGATTATTTTTTATAAAATATATAATTATTATTTACAATTATTTTTTATAAAATATATAATCGGTTCGTTTCGGCTGGGTCGGTCCGGTTTCTCAGTTCGTTCCGATCGGTTCGTATATAATTATTATTTAAGATTATTTTTTATAAAATATATAATTATTATTTACATTTATTTTTTATAAAATATATAATCGGTTCGTTTCGGCTGGGCCGGTCCGGTTTCTCGGTTAGTATATAATTATTATTTATGATTATTTTTTATAAAATATATAATTATTATTTACATTTATTTTTTATAAAATATATAATCGGTTCGTTTCGGCTGGGTCGGTCCGGTTTCTCGGTTCGTTCCGGTCGGTTCGTATATAATTATTATTTAAGATTATTTTTTATAAAATATATAATTATTATTTACATTTATTTTTTATAAAATATATAATCGGTTCGTTTCGGCTGGGTCGGTCCGGTTTCTCGGTTCGTTCCGGTCGGTTCGTATATAATTATTATTTAAGATTATTTTTTATAAAATATATAATTATTATTTACATTTATTTTTTATAAAATATATAATCGGTTCGTTTCGGCTGGGTCGGTCCGGTTTCTCGGTTCGTTCCGGTCGGTCCGGTTTCTCGGTATCGTTGTACATTAGACGTTCAACGATGAGTCGAGATGGTATCGTTGTACATTAGACGTTCAACGATAGTCGGGATGGTATCGTTGTACATTAGACATTCAACGGATCAACCGATTAGATATGCTCCCACCAAATACTCCCGCCGAAAACTCCCGCCAAATACTCCCGCCAAAAACTCCCGCCAAATACTCCCGCCAAAAACTCCCGTTGTACATTAGACGTTCAACGATAGTCGGGATGGTATCGTTGTACATTAGACGTTCAACGGAGGAGTCGAGATGGTATCGTTGTACATTAGACGTTCAACGATGAGTCGAGATGGTATCGTTGTACATTAGACGTTCAACGATAGTCGGGATGGTATCGTTGTACATTAGACGTTCAACGATGAGTCTAGATACTATCGCTGTACATTAGACGTTCAACGATGAGTCGAGATGGTATCGTTGTACATTAGACAGTTTCAACGATAGTAGGAGATGGAAATCGTTGTACAATTAACGTGTGAACGGAATTGAGCGAGATGGTATCGTTGTACATTAGACGTTCAACGATAAGTCGAGATGGTATCGTTGTACATTAGACGTTCAACGATGAGTCGAGATGGTATCGTTGTACATTAGACGTTCAACGATAGTCGGGATGGTATCGTTGTACATTAGACGTTCAACGATGAGTCGAGATGGTATCGTTGTACATTAGACGTTCAACGATGAGTCGAGATGGTATCGTTGTACATTAGACGTTCAACGATGAGTCGAGATGGTATCGTTGTACATTAGACGTTCAACGATAGTCGGGATGGTATCGTTGTACAAAGACTTCAAAGGAACGGAATAGTCGAGATGGTATCGTTGTACATTAGACGTTCAACGATAAGTCAAGATAGTATCGTTGTACATTAGACGTTCAACGATGAGTCGAGATGGTATCGTTGTACATTAGACATTCAACGATAAGTCGAGATGGTATCGTTGTACATTATACGTTCAACGATAGTCGGGATGGTATCGTTGTACATTAGACGTTCAACGATGAGTCGAGATGGTATCGTTGTACATTAGACGTTAAAAGATGATCGATAATGTTATCATGTACATTAGACGTTTCAACGATGAGTCGAGATGGTATCGTTGTACATTAGACGTTCAATGATAGTCGGGATGGTATCGTTGTACATTAGACGTTCAACGATGAGTCGAGATGGTATCGTTGTACATTAGACGTTCAACGATGAGTCGAGATGGTATCGTTGTACATTAGACGTTCAACGATGAGTCGAGATGGTATCGTTGTACATTAGACGTTCAACGATGAGTCGAGATGGTATCGTTGTACATTAGACGTTCAACGATGAGTCGAGATGGTATCGTTGTACATTAGACGTTCAACGGATGAGTCGAGATGGTATCGTTGTACATTAGACGTTCAACGATGAGTCGAGATGGTATTGTTGTACATTATACGTTCAACGATAGTCGGGATGGTATCGTTATACATTAGATGTTCAACGATGAGTCGAGATGGTATCGTTGTATATTTGACGTTCAACGATAGTCGGGATGGTATCGTTGTACATTAGACGTTCAACGGATGAGTCGAGATGGTATTGTTATACATTAGACGTTCAACGATAAGTCAAGATGGTATCGTTGTACATTAGACGTTCAACGATGAGTCGAGATGGTATCGTTGTACATTAGACGTTCAATGGATGAGTCGAGATGGTATCGTTGTACATTAGACGTTCAACGATAGTCGAGATGGTATCGTTGTACATTAGACGTTCAACAATGAGTCAAGATGGTATCGTTGTACATTAGACGTTCAACGATAGTCGGGATGGTATCGTTGTACATTAGACGTTCAACGGATGAGTAGAGATGGTATCATTGTACATTAGACGTTCAACGGATCAACCGATTAGATATGCTCCCACCAAATACTCCCGTCGAAAACTCCCGCCAAATACTCCCGCCAAAAACTCTTTTATTCCATAAAAGCAAATACTATCACAACCACAAACATATCATACTCTCTTGCCGTCACAACCACAAAAAAATGGTGAAGATGGTGCCACATGAAGCTTTTGCGTGTAGTTGTGCAGAAGGAGATGTTGTTCTCCGATAATCGTATAAACCTGAGAGTTACGGTAAACTATATTATGCATGTCCAAAGTCAAAGGTGAACAATCACATGTTTTTTATTTGTGTAATATATAAATATTCTGGTTAGTTGTTAAAAGAATTGATTTCTTTACTATTTAACAGCCTCCAAAACATTTAGGATGTGGATTTTTTTTATGGAAAGAGACCCGACTTTGTCAATTGATGAGTTCTCTTGGAGCTCCATCTGCAGGACCTTGAACACCTCCAAGCTATTCTTCAGGACCTTCAATACCTCCAAGCTATTCTTCAGGACCTTCAACACCTCCAAACTATTCTCCAGGATCTTCAAGAAATGCAGAGTGCTCAAACTGCAAGCACCTGCGTGGAAAGATAAGTGTACTCAAGGCAACAATGGATATGCATATGCATCCGGAACAACACACAGTTAATTCGGCTGCACTACTTCACGAAGTTCTTAATGAAATGGAAAATCTTGATTTGGAGTAGTATGTCACGTGGAATGTAATTCGTATGATTTGGAGTAGTTTGTCATTTGCAATGTAATTCGTATGTTTTTTATTGTATGTGAAGACTTTGTTTAAACTTTTATGATATGAATGTATTTATGTATAACGATATCACCTCGACATGCCAATGGTACAAACATGAACACACCTTAAAAACGTATCTATATTTTTTTGTTAAAATATACGGAATATCGGACCGAAACGAACCTAAAAACATAGTTTATGTAAAAGTCAACAAAGTCAAACATTTTCCCCGGCGACATGTCGTCGGGGAAACCTTATTAACCATAAGCCCAATTTTGTGATATAAAAGCCCAAACCAAACTAGAAGCTCAAGTCAGTTATCCCCAGCGACATGTCGTTGGGGAAACTTTGTTACACAGACCGTCACAATTAACAAATACAGTTAATACGGTCAACAAAGTCAACGCGTTATCCCCAGCGACATGTCGCTGGGGAAAGTTGCGTCCACGTCATCTCTAATTAAATTAACACTAACTATTTTTTTAAAATTAACAAACGTATCCCCGGCGACATGTCGCCGGGGAAAAGTAAGTGGGAAAAATTCCCGCTACGTTTTTCGTTGAAATATTTGGTCAAACTTTAACGACATTATCCCCGGCGACATGTCACCGGGGAAAATGTCAGATCTCTTTGACTAAAAATTCTACGAGAATTGGTGCCACGTAGGACTCATTTTTGTCGTTTAGCGACTCTTCCCCGGCGACAAATGTCGCGAGAGAAAATTCCGTCACCTGTTCCCCCTTTTCTTGTAGTGATGCAAGGAAAAAGAAATAGATATTGAAAAAAGGGAAGTTGGAGACACATAGATTTAATAATGAAACCGATAGAAGTTTGAGCAATGAGGAAGAGCATAGGGCGAGTTAAAACCTATGAATATGCTTCTTTTTTGTGCAAATTAAGGTCTTTCTTTTACAGTTTTTTTTTCGTTGGTATAATTTACAGTATTCTAGTTTGGCCTATTAACCATTTTGCATAAACATATTAGCTTTGAAATGGGAGGCAAATGCATGCAGTTGTTGATGGATCACAGACTCATCTTACACCAGTTCTCACCTCGAGGTACTTAAGCACATTATAAGTTATATCTATATGTGATTATGTATGTGTTTATATATATATGGGTGTATGTGTATGTGCATGCCTGCAGGCCTGTGCGTGTGTGTTTTGTATGTATATGATTGATATTAATGAAGCATTTGTCATCATACAGATTATGTGGATTTAATCAAACTCATTGTTCGGTGTATATGTAACAAATGAAAAGTCTAAGGGCTAAACTTGTTAGTTAGTTAGTTAATAACCGTTATTCAGTTATTGGTAGTTCGAAGTTAGTTATGTGACAGTTAGTGTCTGAAAGACAATGGTTCGTGGGAATTGTCATGTCGTTTCACTATGTATAAATAGGAGTCATATGTATCTGTAAACAATCATCCATTCAGTTTAATAAAGTTCTAATATTACTATCTTACAAATCTCTATACACTGTTTCATTCACAAATCAATATGGTGAATTACAAACGCATCATGAACACAAATTGGCTTCACTATAAACCTGTGCAACAGTGGTATCAGAGCGAGGGCTCTAAGACTTGGGGGAAGCCGATTCATAAACAAGGACAGATGGGTCTCACAAGGAAGTATTTGCAAAGAGAAACTCCACAAAGGATGTTACCATGGAATAGTCAAAAGAGAAAACTATCTCCTGAAAGCAAAGAGATTTTGAGACGCAAAGTAAAAGAAATTGAGGCATTCAATGCTTCAAAAGTGTCTGCAACTGTCAAAGAACAAGGAGAAGGAAGTACAAATACACAAAAGGTGAAAAGGGCTCGTTGCTATATATGCAGAAAACGAGGCCATGTGTTCTGGAAATGTCCAAATAAGAGAAACAGAACCATGGTTGAAGATCAAACCAAAACTAGGAAACCCACTGTCAAGCAAGTTGATGAAAAATTGAAGTACCCTGAAAGAGTACATGTGATAACTGATTATATGGTTGAAGGGACGGATTTTGCAAATTGGGACAACATATGGTATGTAAGCAGTGCATACAAACAACACATGTGTCCAACCAAGTCATTGTTCAAGAGATTGAAGAACAGGTTTCGGATGGAAGGAACTGAAGAAAGTGAGAAGAAGTTTATCTTTTCTTATGGAATTGGAGAAGCAACAGTGGAAACAAAAGATAGGAAGATGGTAATTCCTTGTGTGTTGTACACGCCAGAAACAACATTGAATATTCTGAGCATTGATCAATTGGAGGATCAAGGTTATGTTGTGAAGTATGGACACAACAAATGCAGTATAACATACATGTTTGATGATAACAGTGGTGATACAAGAACAAAAGAATCACAAAACCATGAAGAAATTACCAACAAAGATGAGGAAGACCACGTTCATAAGGAAACAGAAAGTATGGTTGCAAAGCATAACAAGTATCTGGAAGCATATTTTGATTCAATAGATCCTAAAGAAGAATGCTCACTGATCAAAGGATTAGAAGAACTCAAGTGGGACAAAAATGAAGTGCAGGATTACTTGGATGAAGATTATATAAGCATGAATGGAACCTTGTATGCTATCAAAGTAAACTCATTCCCAAGGTTTATATTTTTCTTAAATTTGATCAAGAAAGACAGTATTGTATACAAGAATTGGGAAGTACTCAGGAAGAGGTTTCTAGATATGATAAAATGGTTTTATCTGGTATTTTTGAATCAAGATATGTTAGAACCTCTACCACCAGTCATAGGAGATGTAGAGATTGATCTATTAGGTCTCTACAAGATGATAGATAGCATGGGTGGCTATCTAAGTGTTACACTTGAAAATAAATGGAAAGAAGTTGCTGTGATACATGGTTTAACCGAAGCACATGAAGACGAATTGAAGAGTTGCTACAAACGCACCATTGAAATGGTCAAGTGTTACTATGATACAACTATGAAGCCTTGGTTCAGAGAGGAACCTGTGAAAACCAAGATGGTTGAAGATGGCCGTGATTATGCCAAGAAAGAAAATCCACGAGGATGTGATGGGCTAGAAGTTGGAATAAGAAACACATGTCAAGGAAATAAGACTCGGTTCGGTGTAAACCTGGAAGACAACAAAACTACGACTGTTAACAATGAGGCAGATCAAGAAGATAGTGCAAGCACATCAGGAAGTAATGACTTCATTGTCATTACTTAAGATTGGAAGAAAACTACTAAGGAGGATGTTGGCATCTAGACATTAGGGAGGAGCTGTAGATCAAATAATGTCTCTGTATGCCAAAATAAATATGTATATTAGTATTAGTATTATGGGTCAAATAAAAGGCTGCAATAAGTCAAGGCTTTTGCCAAAGGCCAACAAACCAAACAGGCAGTTATTGGCAGTTAATATAAGTTGGTTATTGGTAGTTAGAAGTTAGTTATGTGACAGTTAGTGTCTGAAAGACAATGGTTCGTGGGAACTGTCATGTCGTTTCACTATGTATAAATAGGAGTCATATGTATCTGTAAACAATCATCCATTCAGTTTAATAAAGTTCTAATATTACTATCTTACAAATCTCTATACATTGTTTCATTCACAAATCAATATGGTGAATTACAAACGCATCATGAACACAAATTGGCTTCACTATAAACCTGTGCAACAGATTATTCTGAAGCTAAGATAGTTCTTGAGCCTCCAAGAATGAGGAAACACAAGCACACTTCATTTGATCCAAGAAAAGTTGCTCTTCTCTTCTCACTAGTGTAAGTTTCCAACGACATTGGCAAATTTTCGCATTTTAGCTGCTATGTTTTATTGATATATTAATGATTTTTTATCTATAAACCTCCCTTAGTTCTTTTTGTTAATGGGGTAATTTTCTTAAAATGCATCAAACTTACCATTTAGGTCTTTGTTGTGTAATGAACTATTTCTTTTCCTCATTTACAAGCTGTTAATAGACCATGTTGTGTGTATAGTTGCTGGTCAAGTTAGATATATTTGAATGGATTATTATTTGAAAATGTATTGAGCTTAATATAAACGATACACACAATGTTATATTAAAAGTTTGTATATATTAGAAAGGGAAAAAAAATTCAACGCACAACAAATACTTAAATACCTAAGTGTCAAGTTATATACATTTTGGGATGATTATCCTTTTTGTTATTAATGAACAATACTTTTATTGCGGAGGAAAACTGTTTAACCATAATGGGAATGTTTAGGATGTGATTATCTATAAACGTTTCATTTGCTTCCATTCTGCCATTGATGTGTTCATGTTTCTCTTCAAAATTTTCAGGTCGTGTTTGGGAACAACTATACTCATATATTTGACGCTCGAAGCTAAACAAATTGGTGATGCCTCAGTCTAGCCACTCTTCATTTCTACTTAAACTTATTTTGCATTTAGTTATTCACTCATTGCGGGTGCTTTGTGCGTATGGATGTTAGAATGTAACATGAAATTCTAAGGAATGGATTTATGAGCCGGATCTGGAAAGTTGCAAGAAGACCTGATGACGATTTCATCGAGATAAATAGACGGAGTAGGGATACGAAGTGGTATCTAAGCCGTCATGTTTAGGGGTTATATATGTTATAGGGTTTTATGGTTGTGATACTTTTATCTATTAGCCTAATAACGTATTAATGATCCTTCTAGATCAACGAAGCAGGGCGATTATCTCATATAGGCTAAAGTGTGTCACATCCCTGTGATGTTTAATTCTCATTCGTCTATTAAGTTTAATTCCTTATGATTATGAATGAATGTTTGGAGACATATTTTTTTCCATTTTACTAGGTTAGTTTAACTACAAAGTTAATAGTTTCATGCTTAAGTGATGTAATGAAATACTTGTAACAAGATATAAAAACATAAAGTAAAGCACAAAGGTTTTTCAAAGTAATTTTCTTATTAGAAGTGAAACAAAGAATTTATTAAGTTTACTTTCGGAGATAAGTAGACCAAGTTGAATGACAAGTATTATATATGATCTCCACTCTAAACTCAAACTAAAACCTAAGTTATAGTTTGTGTAATAACAATGTTTAACCAACTCAATCTGATTAGGGACTTGGCTATATTTGGAGTAGTAAAAGTGTTCGTGAATGTTTTAACATTAGTTTCACAAAATTCCTTGTATCCCTTTATAACAATTCTATATATAGGCTAATAAATGAGTAATACATGTTGGGCAAAAGATGTGTGTCCTAGAATGAATGGACAAACTACATTCATACTTTGTTCCTATTACAATAGTATATTGGGTTAAGTCCATTAAATATAAAGGTATTTTTTAAAATTTACACATCTAGTAAATATATTTTTTATTACTTATATAGGTATCCAAACTTTTAAATTTGTAACATTATAGTAAATAAGCTGGGATCCTACTGGTTATCACCGGTTATCTTTTAAAAATGACCGACATGTCAGCAATTTTTTATTTTTTATATTTCTTTTGAGTGAGATGGATTTGCCTACGTGTATATGTTGCCTACTTGGATCTTTTGACTCAACACGTCACCTTTGACCCCACTAATAAACTCAGTTTACTTTTTTTCACTTCCTCCAAACTTATTCACTATAACTCCACATCAAAATGTATCACAACTCTACAAGCTCAACGTTTGTTGCTCCATCAATATCACCACCTCATATACCCATTTATGTACCAATGAAACCAACAAAAATGGTGTTTCATTACCTATAAAAGACTAAAAGACTCATCAATCACTTGAGTCTTGATAACATCAAACTGTTGTTGACGCAAACCGTCACCACTAGTACAGAGTTCTTCTCCTGGCGACCCCAGTCGCACCGACCCGCTACTAACCAATTCCCCGAACCCCTTCGCACTGATAGATATAGGAAAATAATAATAAGATATGGAGTTTAAGAATCACATTCACCTTAGACATTTAATCTCCATTGTTTGTCTCATTTTTTTTAGCTCGGTTAAAGGTGCAAATTTGTCACCATCGTCATCAACGCAAGAAAATGAGAGAAGAGTTGATGAGGTAAAAAAGGCATTAGGCCCGCTGTTAGACAAGGCCAAAGAGGAGTTTGGTCCCATTTTGTCATGGGATTTTAAAGAAGTTAAAGAGGCGTTTGGTCCAATTTCAGATGATACCAAACAGGCGTTTGGTCCCGTTTCGTCCTCCATGTTACACCAACGCTCGCTAGATTCTTTAGATCCAAACAAATATGAACAATTCCATGTTCTATTTTCTTTACCCAGCCCATAGATTCTTTGGATCCATTAAATTCTGTATGAATTATGAGTATTAGAAATATCACTTTGGATGATGTGAATAAACTAGTGGTGGTTGGCTGTGTAAAGAATTAAAGTCTTGAAGATGACGATGTATAATGAAATATCAAGGGTAAGTATTTGGCTGAGTGGGTCGGGTCATATAGATGGGTACCCAGTACATTATTGCAACATATATAGAAAATACAGGTGTAAAATTGAAAAGAAAAAAATGACGTGTCATATTTGTAATCACATGGATATCATTTCGGTCTTATTAGTATAATTGTCCCAAAACAACAAGTTTGGATGGCTATATTGGTAATAAAACAAGTATGTTTACTAAATGTGTATATTTTGAAAAGTACGTTTCTATTTAATGGACTTAACCCTAGTATATTCTAAGTAATGGACAAACATGCTTTAGGTAGAACATTGTTGATAATTGTTTTGTATCTACTCATACTTGGATATGTTGACCTTTGGTTGATAAGGACTTGTTCTTATTCTTTCAAGCATATTCCGCTTATTCTCTAGTCACTTAGACATTTGTCTAAGTCTTCAGTATGTCTTCTTTGTTGAGGAGATTGATTGAGATTCAGTGAGCTATTGTCAACACTCACTGAATCCATTACCTTTTTCTTTGGATCAGGGACATCATTCACTGAGTCTGCCTTAGTGAATGATGAGTCTTTCTTTTAGACTCGGGTTGAACGTCTTCAAGGCAACTCACTGAATGACTATTTATTCAGTAACTTGATGTATTTTTAAGGTTATCTAACACTTATGATATTTTCTATTCAAATCTTAGACAAAGAACATTAGGCACTGAATTGGTCTAACAATCTCCCCTTATAAAGATATAAAAATAGTATAAGTGTTTTTTAGTGTAAGTGAGCAAAACAACTTCTACTTATATTGAAATACTAGAAAGCATTAAAGGAAACTGATAATAAAATACTTCATTTAGTTCATCGGCTACTAAAGCCTATCAGACTATTACATAAGATTACAAAATATCAAGGATAAGTACTCAGAATTCCTTAAATCCCATCAACTGTAGTTTCGCTCTCTTTGTTAGCAAAACATATGTGAATGCCATTAAAACAAGGTAGTGGTTTTCACATCATCTTAAAATTAAACAAGGTTTATGTAGATGCTATATGATCTAAGGTAGTGGTTTTCCCATCATTTTAAAAGCAAACAAGGTAGTGGTTTTCACATATGTGAATGCCATTAAATCTCTAAAAAAATCTTGGCCAAGTTCGTCAACAAAGAAAACTACATGCTGAGGGACCTCTATAACCTTTTTTGATATGAACTTTACTCCTTCAGGGAGATGTCACTTGCAATGAAGAACAACAATGAAAGCTTCAGGTAACCTTTCTCTTCTTTTGTAAAGTCTTTGGGAGTGTGGGATCTTAAAGAACTAAGGGAACATCATCATCAATTTGGAGACTTTCTCTAATGGTTCTGAGTTTTTTTATACTTATTGCTCGAGGAGTTGATCAAATCAGGTACCACCTTGTTTTTCTCATGATGTGAAGCATAATAACCCATGTTTCATACCAAAATCACTAAACTTAAACTCCTTGAAAACTTCAAAGTTTTTTGAATCGGTGTTCCTGTACATTGTCACTAATATACATTTGGTCTTTCGAAGGATGAACAAGTCAGTAATCACACCTTCTTATCATATTGTCGTCACTGTTTTCACATACTTATCGAAGACATTCTTTTTCTTTTCGGCCTTAGCTTTTAGATTTTCATTGTGAATTTAAAGAGCTTTAGCTTGAAGATTAACAAACTATTTACGTGTCTTGATAGGTGTTTCAACCTCCTTAAACTCTTTAAGAGATACTCTATACATTTCTGAGCTAGTAAGCATTTATTGCTTAGCCTTTTCTTCCATTTCAATAATTTACTGACTTCATTGTGTGTTCCCCTGAATACTTTTTTGTATGTAAGTACATAGTCAATCAATTGAGACTTTTGTTGTGGTTCAGGGAAAACTTTTCTTGATGTCTTTAGAAGTTTAGGAGGTGAATCATCAGTGTCTTTGGCAATGCCCTTGCCTTTATCAACAGGCTTGGAAGTGGTGAACAAAGGTTCAACAACTTGTAGCTTAGGGATAAATTATTTAGGAATAGGATTAGTGACTTTAGGAATGGGTGTTGATGGTATGACAGTCTAAACAATAGTTTCCTTAGTGACTTGAGGTTCTTTAGTAGCTTCAGCTTCTTTGGTATGTTCAAACACTTTAGGTTCTTTGACAACTTTAGGTTGTTTGACCGGCTTAGTCTCAAGTTGTTCTTCAATTTCAGTGATCATAGGTTCATGCTCCCCCTCAGCTTTAAAGGGAGGTTCTTAATAGATGACCAGTTAAAATTTGGGCCTTTCAATAAATAGTAATTCATGATCAACTAGTTCAGGTCCCCCCCCCCCTAACAGTTGTTTGAGCTTTAATGGGAGTTTATGTATGTTGACTGATAGGAAAGGAGCTGAAGCTTTAAACACCCTAAACATTTAAGACGCCATGGACTTGATCTCTAAGGTATTAATCTTGATAGTGATAGATCAGTTATAACACCCCCATTTTGACAATATAGCAGCGGAAGCTAATCTGGGGTATTATTTTACATTACAACAGTCATAATAATAGAAAACGACTCGTAAAGAGACGTTTTGGTAAAATTTAGTTATCATTCATTTATTCATCAGATTTTTACAAGAAGAGAGATCTTAAAATCTAGAAATATAAAGTTTGAATGATAACAGTTTAGCCATCTTCAAGTCCGTGCCACTCCGTGTCATAAGATGCTCAGTTACCTGAGATAAACATGCTAAAAAGTCAACACAAAGGTTAAGTGAAATTCATAGGTTTATGTTAAACAGTTTGAATACAAGTTCAATAATGAGTTACATTGTTATACACCCATAAGTGTAATAATTGCAATGAGTACAATTATTATAGAAAATAGTATTATTTCCTTAAGCTCATGACACCGAGATCTTGAGTTAATCAATAATCACAAGAAGTTGCCCCAACGGGTGCCTTTGCCAAACACCCGCATAGTGATTCAAATGAAGTGCGTTTGGTTACCAGAAAGTATAGGTACACCAACGGGGGAGTTCAGTCCCAAATAGATCTATTCACATCATTCGCGCTTACTCCGAAAAGTAATTAACGGTTCATGATAGTGGGGTCTTAATGGCGAAAGTAAGGACTTAGGCAATAATGTATCAGAATAGCATACAGTTGGAAAAATACTTGTATTCATGATTTATAGCATGTATCCCCCTCGCGGATTTATGAAACATTTCAAAGATTTAAAATGCGAGGCTATAAACTCACCTTAATAGGGAAATCTGATTGATGTCAAAAGTATATCAAGTGAAAGTAACGGCCTCGTCAAGCAACCTGAGGTAATATGTCAAGTCTTAGTTTGATTGTTTAGGTTTCAAAACTTTACAGAGTTTAACATACATATTTGATTTATTAATTTATGGAACTATTGTATCACTGTTCGGGCTATCATAATTCAGAGGTCGTGCAGTATCGTTTGAGGAACCAGGGCACTTTAAATCGTAAACTCAGCGAACTTGTCAAAACAAATACCCAAATGGAACCCCTCACATGAAATTCTCTAGTAACGTGATACGATAAGATTTTAAGTTTCTTCAAAAGCTAGTCGATGATAAATTACGTTAAATATATAATGTAATTGATTTATAATGCGTCGATCGATGATTAATAGCGATAAATGTATCGGGTTTTAATAAAATCGAGTCTTATAATATTAATATTTATTTTTATAATTTATATAAAAATATTATATTTTATATTTTTAAGTTTACAAAAATGGCAATAAATACTCTTGATTTATAAACTTTTACAAATTTAGTCATTTATATATAAAGTATATGTAATTTAAACCTTTAACCTTAGAACTTGGCAAAACAGCCCCTTGTAGTTATAGATTTAGGAAAATGACATTTTCAGTCCCTCTAGTTATAAATTTCAAAAAGTTATGATATATATCCCTATGCATGAAAACATTTGCAAATCAAGTCCAAAATTCATAATTTTGATATTTTTGAAATCCAAAAGAGTTTTGAAGGTCATGGCTTATTAGAATAAGCTAAAATAAGATGTTATAACATAACAAAAGTTTAGAAAAAGGATTCGTTAAACGGGTTATTTTTAGGGTTTTAACCAAAAACGCATGGGTTTGAGGATTCAAGGCTTGAACAAGAGTTCATATAGGATCTTAGGAGTCTTATGAATATTCTAAAACAGATTATGAGCTTATTGAACAAGATTTAGGCTTACTTGAGTTAGAAAGGGGTTGAAATGATGTTTTTGGGTCCGTATGCCTAGAAATGACTTCAATGGCTTCTTCCTTTTTTCTTCTTGGCTTCAAACTGATCTTGGGGCTTCTCTTGATCTTCCTTGGTCTGGTTTAGAACTCTATTTGTGTTTGTGATGAAGATTTGAGGTGTGTTTGAAAGAGTGTGTATGTTTCGACTTATATAGGGTTCGAATGTGCTTGATGCCCAAGTTTGGGGTTTTGATTAGTGTCAATGCTACCTTAGGTGATTCATGAAAGCTATAGTGATAAGTATTACAAGCTAGGAGAGTAGGATTGAATGGTGGAAAGTCATGGAAGGATATAGAGGGGTGACGAGTTATGGCTACAACTTGGAGGCCAAGTTGGTGATGCAAGGGTGATGGTGTTGTGAGGGAGGTGGTTGCTAGGCTGATTGGGGTGGTAGTATGTTAGTCATAGAGGTACTTGAGGTGTTAGGTTGCTAGCTTAGGCGTAAATGGCTCAAAAATTAAAGAAAAAAGGATGCCGGATTGGTTTTGGTCTCGGGTTAGGGTTTTTGGTTTGAATTCGAATTAGGGTTAAGGTTTAGGATAGATTAGGGTTTAGGATTAAGGTTTAATGTTAGGATTAGGGTTTAAGATTAAGGTTTAGAATCAAGGTTTAGGTTTAAAAATGAAATTAGGGTTTTAGGGTTTAGATTAGGGTTTAGGGTTTTAGATTAGGGTTTTAAGATGATTTAGGGTTTAGGTTTAGGGTTTAGAAGTTGTGCATTGAGTATTGTACCTTGTGCTAAAGTGGTGGTAAGAAATTAGAATAAATTTGGAGGGAAATTAAGTTAGTTTGAATTAGTGCTTCATGGATTTTTATATTGAGCTTAAATGAGTTGTACATTAACTTGGAGGAAAATTATATTTCATAGGTAGTGCATTGTACACTTGTACACATGTTTGAAGGCTTGCACATTCATTTTATATGTATATATTACATATAATTAGGGTTTTGATATAAACGTTTAACGTTTAAAGTCTGTTTTGATATAACATTGTAAATGGTACGTTAAATGGATAATGTACTTGGTAAAAATGATATTAACATATAGACTTGACATATTAGGATGTTTACATGATATAAACATAGATATAATTGGCATAGGTAGGTTGCATGAGCTCGTTTACTTTAGAGATGCAAGTTACGTTGCATTATGAGATAAAGCAAAAATTTCCCTGTAAAAAGGTGGTATATATAATAGATGGATATTACAGTGCATCTAATTTAATAGATAGATAATTACATTGATGAAAATTACAGGTTGTTATATGTGATGTATCATTTATTTAAATCAAAATTGCATTGGCTGTGCTAGAATCTGAATGAGAAGATGACATCGATTTTAGGGAACTTCAGAATGGCTATGTTGTAGAACTACGATCAACAAAATGCCTTTAATAGTTGAAAGAGAAAAAAGGACAGCAGCTTATGACACATGTCACATCTTAAAGATTTATGACCTTTTATGTTTAGAGAAATTCTAGTTTCACACCTATTTTACACAAAAAAATTCTACACTCATATGTGTCAAGCAAATATAGGTAGTAAAAAGAAAGAGAAAATATGATAGAATGTGATTGGTGCAAGTTACATGCCACATATGCATATGGAAGTTTTTATGTGAGTTGTGAGTGGATCTATCATTGTTCTTATGTTTATCCACTATTAGATTATTGAAACAATCGAGTTGTTGATTAAATACGCATACTTTTATTATATTGTTTTTGTACCGGTTATTTTTCCATCGGTTTTGGCCGCGAGTCTGTACTTTTTAGCCTCATTGTGCAAAGTCTGTGTTGCCAATTCTACTTGCATATTTTTATGGTAACTTGGCCAGTTTTAGTTAGTTATGTTTGTTTATATAATTTGTATGTTTTTTGTGTAGAAAGAAGCAGGCGAAAGCGAAGGATCCAACTATAAACATAGCTAAAGAGGACATAAATCTAAGCAAGCTAAAAAAGGAAACCAATTTCTTTCTTTCTGTTCATGTAAGAATATATTTTTGTGTAAAAAGATGCAAAAAAAACCCTCGACATCTCCTTTCCTCTTGGTGATTTCTTGTAATCAATTAAAAAAAATCCTAAATCGACTCTCATCTTAATTTTCTATCCCAATCTAATTAACGTCTTGTGCTTGAGTGATTAGCATCATTGTTTTCATCACTCACTATCTTTTCATTTTTTTTGTTTTAGACCGATTAGGGTTTGTTTTATTTTATAGGGTTTGCAGTCTAAAATCTTTTCTAGAGTTTGTGTGTTGTTCTAATCCTTGGTCATTATCAATCATGTTTAAGGCTCTCTTATCCTTTTGATTTTGTTGATCAAGATTAGTGCTTATTGTTATAAACCCTAATATTTGGTTAAGGTTTAATTCTTCTCTGTTGGTGTGTTTTGATTCTTTATCTTGACTATATCTACATGATTTGATGATGAAAGCGGGGTTCTTAGATTCAGGAAGAGGGTGTGAAAAGAAGGAAAAATAAAAAAGACATTGTTTCTAGTATGCAGACTAAGCATACACAAATGGCTTCTTCGGTCATTGATGATACTACTAAACAACTTACTGAGGTTATTGCTACCTCAAGTAGCCTTACTACTAGTCCTACTACCAAGATGGATACCTTTACTGTTGGGCTAAATGACGATATTGGGTCGAGTATTGATCTACTTACAACTATTGCTAGACATCATACTGCTAATCCGGTTCATTCATGTATTCCTAGTGTGATAAATACGGGGTCAATCTCGTATTTTAACATTGTTAAGTCCGTGCCTGTACCCCCAATAAGCATGGAAGTGAACAAGTTGTTAACAAACCTAGTATGAATGATATTCATCATCTTATCCTAAAAATCTTAGCCCTATGTCTTCGGCTAAGGCTAATCTTCAGATACTTGAATCTAATGTGCTAAATGATGCCGATTATGACGTTTGGTTACCTTTGGCGTTGATTCATAAGTTAAGTGATAGAATGAAAAATTCGATTTACGGATACTTTATTGACAAACGGCTTGCACTTCCCGTTGTGGAATGGTTTGTGCAAAACAATTGGGAAAAGTATGGTCTAAAGAAAGTAACGATGGTGAAAGGTTTTTTCTTTTTAAGTTCTCATCTATAGAAGGTGTTGATTCAGTGCTTCGAGATAATCTATGGATGAGTCATGAAATACCTATTTTTCTTAATAAATAGTCCCCCTCTGTGAGTCTTCTTAAAAAACAATTGTCACGTGTTCCAGTTTGGGTGAAATTCCATGATGTCCTGTTGGTTTTTTACACATACGATGGATTAAGCTTGATTTCTACGAAAATTAGTACCCCAATGATGTTAGACTCATATACGAACTCCATGTGTTTGGAATCATAGGGGCAAAGCAGCTATGCAACAATTTTGATTGAAAGTAATGCTTGTAGTGATTTTAGTGATAATCTGGTGATGGCTGTTCCTAACCTTAAAGGAACTGGATATACGAAAGAAACTATTCGTATTGAATATGAGTAGGAACATCCTCGATGCAGTAATGCTTGATATTTGATCACTCACTTAATGATTGTTTAAAAGCCGTTGGACCTTTTTTAAAGCTTGTTTTTCTCAGGGAAATTATATGCTCGGATTTCTTGATTGTGCCTTGGAGTCTATACATTCAAGGTTTTCTCTTGTGATGCATATTATGGGACTATATGTATATCTAAATTCAAGATTTTGTATTAAATAACGAGGATTGTTTTTACTAAACGACACATTTAGAGGTCGTTCTTTGTATCTTAGCGCTGTGTATTATGAAGTAGCACCTCCATGTGTATTACGCTGCATTTTGTATTTTTTTGGGGGTGTTACAAATGTACTCTAGTAAATATAATATTAGATATAGACTTGACATATTAGTCGATGTTTACATGATATACAACATAGATATAGATGCGCATGTGGTGGAGGTTGCTGATGCTCGTTTACCTTTAGCGATGCAAGTTACGTTTGCATACATGAGATAAGCAAAAATATTTCCTGTAAAAACGGTGGCATAACTATATATAGATGGATATAACAGTGATTAATTTAATAGCATGGCGATATTCATATTGATGAAAAATACGGGTTGTTATAGTCTCCACTCCCCTTAAAAGAAATCTTGTACGAGATTTAGGTGGATTGCCGAGGGTATGTTGTGAAAACAGATGTGGATACTTGGCACGAATTTGATCTTCACGTTCCCATGTAAATTTTGGTCCTCTTTTAGAGTTCCATCTTACTTTGACTATAGGAATACGACTTTGCTTCAGTTGCTTGACCTTTCGATCCATGATCTCCACTGGTTCTTCCACAAAGTTGAGCTTGTCATCGAGTCGAAGCTCTTTCATTGGAATGACAAGGGATTCGTCAGATAAGTATTTCTTTAGATTAGAAACGTGGAAAGTACTGTGGACATTACTGAGCTCTTTAGGACAGCTCAGTTTATATGCCACTGTGGCATCCGTCTCAAGATTTTGAAATGTCAAAATGTACCGAGGGTTAAGCTTTTCTCGTTTTCCGAATCGGATGACACCTTTACGAGGTGACACTTTTAACATAACACGATCTCCAACTTGAAATTCTAAAGAGCTTCATCTTTATTGGCATAAACTCTCTGTCGGTCTCTTGCAGCTTGCAGGTGTTGTCGATATTTGCACTATCTTTTCAGTGGTTTCATGGATTATTTTTGGTCCCGTAGTTGGAAATCTCACAACTTCGGACTAACAAACAGGTGAATCTGCACTGTCGTCCATAAAGTGCCTCAAATGGTGCTGCCTTAATACTGGCATGGTAACTGTTATTGTAAGAAAATTCTACTAATGGTAAGTGTTTTTCCCATCCTTTTCCAAAATCTATAACATGGGCTCGAAGCTTTTTCCCATCCTTTTCCAAAATCTATAACATGGGCTCGAAGCATGTCTTCAAGTGTTTAGATGGTTGTTTCACTTTGTCCATCAGTTACAAGATGATAAGCCGTACTCATGTCTAATTGAGTACCTAAAGCACTTTGTAATGATTGCCAGAATCTGGACGTGAAATGCCCCCCCCCCCCAGGTCAGAATCCGAGTGATAGATTATTGGCCACTCCAGCCGGAGACTATTTCTTTTATGTTGATAATCCTGTAGTGTTTCCATACTATTTGGCTCTCGGGTAGGATCGAAATCTACGGTTTTGGTGAGTGATCGATTTAATGAACCCAGATGGTAGTATGTCCGTTTAATAGGTTTGGGTAGTTTTGTGATGAAATCCATTGTTATTCTCTCCCGCTTCTACATAGGAATCTCCGGTTGTACCAGTAAGTCGGATGGCTTCTAACATTCTGCTTTAACTCTAGAGCATTGTCAAACATTTTGCCAACATATTCAGCATGATTACCTCTCATGTTATGGCCTCCAATAGAGTTTCTTCTAGACCCTGTACATCTTGTCAGCAACCTGGCGTGAATGCGAATATCTTGGATTTACTGGGGGGATCATGCATGATCACAGCTCTCTCTGATTACCTTTGTGTCGGTAACCACTTTGATTTTGATACCATCAGGTTCCAACATGACGTATTGTCAAATGCTTTATTACTTCCTTGTATGCTTTTTAAGCCTTGGATGTTTCTTCTTTGGTGCTTCCACTGTTGAGCTTAAGATTTTGATGGTAATTTTAGATGAATGGTCATAACTAATGATCTAACTTGGAGTGGTTTGATTTATTCCTTCCTGCTTAAGGCATCTGCTACGACATTTTCCTTTCCAGGATGGAAGTCATCTGCTACAACATTTGCCTTTCCAGGATGGTAGCGAATTTCACAATCGTAATCTGTAAGCAATTCTAGCCAACGGTGTTGTCTCATGTTCAACTATTTCTAATCAAGGATATGCTAAAGACTTTTATGATTAGTGAACACAGTACATTTGGTGCCATACAAATAGTGTCTCCAAATTTTAAAAGCGAACACTACTGCTCCTAATTCAAGATCATGAGTGGTATAATTTTCTTTATTAGGCTTAAGTTGTCAGGATGCATATTCAATAACATTCTCTCTTTGCATTAACACCTCTCCCAGACCTTGATGGGATGCATCACAATAATCAACAAAATCATCATTTCCTTCTAGTAATGCTAAGATTGGAGCTTCACATAGCTTCTGTTTTAGCAGTTGAAAAGCTGTCTCTTGGTCTTCGCCCCAGCTATACTTCCTATTTTTCTGGGTTAATTCAGTAAAAGACTTTGCAATCTTTGAGAAATCTTTGATAAATCTCCGATAATAACCGACGAGCCCTAAGAATTGACATATTTCTGTGGGTGTAGTAGGAGATGTCCAATTCTTAACTGCTTTAAACTTGGCGGGGTCAACATGAAGTCCTTGATTATCAATTAAGTGTCCAAGATATTGCACGATACGAATCCAGAAATCACACTTGGAGAACTTGGCATACAACTTCTCTTTCTTGAGTAATTCTAGTATTATTCTCAAATGATTTGCGTGCTCTTCTTTGTTACGAGAGTAGATGAGAATATCATCGATGAAAACTATTACAAATTTGTCCAAATATGGTTTACACACACGATTTATGAGATCCATGAATACATCAGGTGCGTGATTGTGTGTTTTATATACTTGTAAAATATACCACAATATAATAATAATTCAAAGAGCAATTAAGAAAATTACCAAGTTACCCTTAGTAAAATCCACTCTCAAAAATATATATAATATAATATATAATACGTATATTTAACCGGGAAGAATGATCACCCGGGTCGTTTCCCCAACGACTTGTGCAATTGAAACCTCGTTTAAGCTCGGATTATGATTTGAATGAAAGCAAAGATATTTTTATGATCTATAACTACCAAATAAAAGCAACAAGTAAAATTGAACAATTAAAAGCAATTAAACATTTAAAATGATTAACGGGAAACAAATAAAACGCGACAAATAAGCAAGTAAATCAAAATTAAGTCCTAAAAATGCAAACTAAATTCCTAAACCTAAATTAGGACAAAAGAAAATTTTAAGAAAAAGAAAAATATTTTTTTTTGATTATTTTTGAATTTTTTATTAATTAAAATCTATTTAAATCTAATTAAATCCTAAAAAATAAAAAAATAGCAAATAATTGAAATTATATTTTTCCTAGGTAAAATAAGTAAAAAAGAAAATTTTAGAAAAAAGAATCACTATTTTTGGGTTTTTAGTTTTAAAGTTATGAATTTTCTAAGATTTAAACTAATTAAAAAGTATAAAAATAATAAAACTATTAAAAATATAATCCTAAAAATTTTATAAAAATTATACTAGAAAAAGAAAAAGTGCAGAATTTTATAAAAAATAAAAGCCCTAATTTTTACTATTTTATTAAACTTTAATTAAACTAATTAAAAACTAAACCTAATTAATTAATTAAAATTATTAAACTAACAAAGACTTAACTGAGGACTAATGGAGTTAGTCCTTAAAGGACTAACAGTGAAAACAAAAGGACAAACGGGGGATTAACTGAGTTAACTAACAAATGAGAAAGTTACAAAACCTACCCTGAGGCCTAACCCGATTACACCCTAAGTCCCTTTAAGCCTAAAAATAAGTTGAAATTTAAAAAGTGCTTATTAAGGAAAACTTATAAAAGCAAAGTTAAAGAACAAGGTGTGGTGAACAACTTTAATAAAAGCTATAAGAACTGAAAACCCATTATAAGCTCAAAAGAGCTTATGTATAAGCTGAAAACAGAAAGTGGGCTTTTGCTCTTAGTTTTACTAAATTAGCTGCAATAAGCTCAAATTTAAAAAGAAAAGGAGTTATGGAAAGCTTATGAAGTGCTGGATTTAGAAATGAAAAGCTAAAAGAATAGATTACACTTAATCCTATCTGAAATTGAATAGCAAAGTACTAAACTCAGAAAATAGCATGAAAAGCTCAAACTTAATTTAAGCTCAAAAGCTCAATAAGCAAATTCAGAAACTATTCTTATCGAATTTTACTTAACTACTAATAAGCTACCTATATCAATCTTAAAATCTAACCTATAAGCTAGAACCAGGAATTTAAAAGCTAATTTAAATCTGCTTACTGTTTTTAGTGTTTTTGGTTTTTTAGTGACTTTTAAAAGCAAATGTACTACAGTAAATATGTTTGGAAATTAAAAATAAGTCTTAAACTGAATTAAGCTATACCTAATCTAAATCCTACTCTAACCTTAGAAGCTAAAACCTATTATTACTTAGCTAAAAATTAAGCCAAAAGTGACAGTAGGAACACCTTAGTTCCTACTGATGTACTTTGCACAAACACAAACCAATAGTGCAGGTTACCTTAAGGGTAATCCTGCACTTAGAAACACTCAAGTAGAGTGAGGCAAACAAAATTTAAGCACACACAAAAGCTTTAAGAGCTCAAATCAAACTTAAGCTATCAAACTTAAGCTACAAACTTCCCTGGTGCAGGAATACTTAATAAGCCATAACTTTTTGATTTTTTCAAACTAAGCTTTAAAAAAACTCTATTAAAACTAATCTTACATGAAAACTCAACTATCTCAAACAATTTGCAAAACTTATTTTGACTTTTTGATGTCAAACAGTCTTAAACCAAACACCCCTTAAGGTTTTTGACAGACTTAGAAAAGCTCTTGAATTGAAAACTAATTAAGAAAACTTGATTACCAGACATTAACTAGCTTAATTCAAACCTAATTAACACAAATTAACAACTACTTTAAGCTAGAATTAAGATATAATCTATAACTTCTTATTTTTGATTTTTTTTATGGTTTAATGACAAATTATATAGAAAACTATGATCTAAGATGATTAAGCTAAAAAAAATGAACAAACATACTTAATAAGCTAGATTAAGGATTATTAAGCACTAATAAGCAAACTGAATAAGCAATTAAGCAATAAGCAAGCATATAAGTAAATATTAAGCTATAATTGAAAATGAACAAGGAATTTAAAAATGAAACTTACTTTCTCCTCTAGCTAAACAAGAGGACCTAATAAAAGGCAGCTACAAGCTCTCCTAGCTTATAAATAAGCTAGGAGTTAAGTCCTTGGAGATCCTTCCTTTTTAGATCTCCCTTCCAAAAGCTACAATCCATTAAGTCCAAGGTAAATAGGTATTTTAAAGCTGGTTTTAAGAGTAAAAGTATGATTAAGGTAGGTTAAGCACCATATCAGGCTCCTACGCCCCAAATCCAAGGTGTTTCGAAAACGGATTTTGAAAACTACGTCAAGGCAAACGATGCGGTGTTGAAGAATGTTCAAAATCAAGGTCAAAATTTGCAAAATCAAATGGCTAATGTTACGAGTTTGTTGACAAGTCTTTGTGATAATTTCAAAAATTCAGCTTCTACTTCGAATTCAGGAACTCTTCCAAGTCAAACCATAACTAACCCTCGTCAGCAAATTAATGCTATTACCACAAGGAGCGGTAAGACTTTGGAAGAACCTTCGACTCCTCTTGTTCCTCCTACTCCCGATGTTTCAAAACCTCAAAAAGAACCCGAACAAAACCCAGAGACGTCAACGGAAAAAGTGCAAAATCCAAATTTGGAGAATACCGCACATGTCCCATCTCCAGAGGAAGAAGAATCCATTTTCATGGAAATCCCAAAACCAAAAGTAAAGAAAACCATTAATGTTGAAATTCAAGATCTTAATTCTCCAAGACCTAATTCGTATCCATCTAAACTTCCATACCCCGAGAGGATGAAAGTAAGAGAGAACGATAAACCAAGTGCTCAACATAGCCGGTTCTTGAAGATGTTCAAGCAACTCCGTTTAGAGATTGGATTGAAAGATGCTCTTGTCGAAATGCCAAAGTTCAACAAATGGTTAAGCTCGTTGCTAAGGAACAAAGAGAAGCTCAAGGAGATCGCTATCACAACTGTGAATGCTGAATGTTCTGCTATCATTATGAACAAAGTCCTCGAGAAGCTCGAAGATCCGGGAAAATTTCTTATCCCATGTGCTTTACAAGAACTTGATAGGACTAGTGCTTTAGCAGATTCCGGAGCTAGCATCAACCTTTTACCTCATTCTATCTACAAGAAACTTGGGCCTGAAGCATTGACTCCTACTCGTATGACACTCGAGCTTGCCAATCGTTCGATTACTCACCTGATGGGCATAGCCGAGGATGTTGTAATTAGAGTTGATGGTTTCACTTTTCTTGCGGATTTTGTGGTGGTTAATTTTGAGCCCGACCCTAGAGTGCCTATTATTTTAGGAAGACCCTTCCTTCGAACCGCAAAAGCTCTCATTGATTTGTACGA
>BQNB010031764.1:0-53712 GCA_026074375.1 Tanacetum coccineum | reverse complement strand
GGCATGGGATGCCAGGGATGCATTAGGTTACATTTTGGATTGCACGCTTAAAGATTTAGGTGCATCATATTTTGGGAAATGTACTGTCAACTTTTGTAATATGCAACAATGAACAAGTAAAGCTATATGCTTTTGTATTAAGTCTTTCAATTAAATCCAATGTATCAATTTAAACGACTTTTTGTGTCGTTCTTATATATATCTTGTGCTGTTGATCTTGAAGTAACACGCCCCGGATCCTCATTCCGCTGCGACCCATTTTGGGGGTGTTACACAGCATGATTAATATGAGTTTGAAGAAACTTAAACACCATCTTGTTGGCTTTGACGTGGTTGTTAAAGAAAGAACCACGGCCACAGCTATCACTGAGGGCTTGTGGGGGTTTGAACATACAAAAACTTATTTTAGGGATGAAATAATTCCATTTGTAAAAGCTCTAAAGGACTTATTTAATGAATTCGATCAATATTTAATTGATGAACTTTCTAAAGTTCAAAATGTCTTTCATCAAATGGAACAGGCTGTGGAACAACGTCATTTAGAGTCAAAAACATTTGAAGTTAAAATGAATCAAGTTTTAAATGAGAACGAACGACTCTTGGAACAAGTCATCAACAAAGATATAATGAACATAATTATGAATTCTTCTGTAGATAATGCTTATGTGAATGTGCATGAATGTGAAAAGTGTCTCAAACTTAAGACTAAGTGATATGTGTGAAAACACATATCCTTTTTATATCAAAAATATCCCATAAAAGACAAAATTATGCTTAAAATGCTTGTATATTGCTTGTTTTGTCTTTGTGATTGTGTATGTACGGATAATGCAATTATCACAAGAAAATGGTCAAAGCCGGACAAACACGGACATGCGAAAGGAAAGAGAATACAAGAGCCGAGAGAATGCTATCAAAGGTCAACAAAAGTCAACCCTTGGTCAACCAAAGTCAACCACCAAATGACAAAAACCCCCAAAATCCCCAAAACAGCCATTGAAATATACCAAATTGCAAAAATAATCCCTAAATTATAATGGTGTTAACTCTTTTTATTATAAGAGTTAACACCCGTTACCTTTTTAACCAAGTCCGAGCCCAAAACCTTACCCCGGCCCAAAACCCTTTATAAGCCCAAAGTCAAACCCCGGGTCAAAAGAAAAGTCAAACTCCCCCTTTTATAAAAGTAAAACGCAGGAAAGGTTATTGTTACTATTCACCTTCTTCCCCGTTTTACCTCGAGCTCAAAACAAAGGGTAAAATCAAATTGAGGACGTGGCCATGAAATTCAAGTGATAAAGGACACCTTGGCAGAGTTAAACGTCACATGATGCTCTCATTGGCCAATTCCCAAAAGGAAGGAAACGCATAGAATGAAGGAAACACACAAAGGACTAGTATTTTACACTAAAAGACTTGAAAAAGAAGCAGAATGGCTCTGACACACAGAATGCCACGTTGGCAATCCGTGTACTCACCAAAGTGATCCAACGGCTTAAGATAGAGATCCAATGATTGGCAAGATTCAAGGGCAGGGATTTATGGGAACGTCTAACAACCTCCAGGACCTAAAAGCTTCTTTGAAGGCTATATAAAGCCTCTCACATTCACATACACAATATCTTCTTTTCTACATTTTTTTCTTAAGTTTTCTTAAGCAGCTTTTGTAATCATTTTACTTAAAATGTAATTTTTCTTATTAAAAAGTTTTTGTAATCTTCATTTCCAAGTATTGTAATCTGTTCTCTATTAATGAAATAATTTTTCACTTTTACTTAATATTGTTTCACTATTAAGCTTTTACAAATCCTCATACTCATTATTACTGTTTCACAAGCTCTCATAAGCTCCTTATAAGCTCTTTGAGTCTCTAAGCTCAAATTGAGCTAATAATAAACATTTAATCTATTTAAACCTTTAAAATCAGACAATTACCCTTGCTTAATGGATTTTGAGCTTTTGGATGATAAGCTTACAATGGAAGAGCTTATGGGACTTTTACTAGCTTATCATTGATAAGCTAGAGCTTGTAGACAGCTCATTAGAGCCTTTTATAGCCTTTGTTTAGCTAAACCAATTGTAAGTCCTTTATTTCTATTTCTGTCTTAAATATCTAGCTTAATAGTTGCTTATTCTGCTTATAATTAGCTTATGTGTGCTTAATCTTTTCTTATTATGTTTATTAAGTGAGTGTAATCATTTGTTTTCATACTTGGTAGTATAGATCTTAGTTTTGCTTATATTGCATCTTAAATCTGTCATAATCAATATATTAGTAGCATAGCTTATAGTTTGTTAATTCTGGCTTATTGGCTTATTCACTTATGTTTATTGTGGTTGCTACAAGTTATTTGATATCTGGTTTCTAAGTTGTAATCACTAGATCTCTTATTCTCAAGTTTAAATGGATTCTAAGTTGGTTAAAGGGGTGTTTGGGTCAGCAGCACTAACCATAGGTTAGTGCTGTTTTTGGCTCTTTGGTCTTTTATGTTTATTTTAAATCTAAAATTTAGGTTAGTTCAAGCTGTTTTTATAAGTTAGATTTGTGTTAGTTAAGTTTTCAATTGTTAGTATCATAAAAGCTCAAATCTATCTAGTTTTAATTGCATTATTAGCTTATTTCAGTTCTAGCTTGTGTCTTTGCTTAATTTGCATCTAGGCTTGAGTTAAAAGAGTGTAGAAGTCATTTAAAATAGGTCTGCATTGAAGGTTTTTGGTTTTGGTCTATATGCATGTCAACTGCATCAGCAGTTATAATAGACAAACTTCCATTTTCTAGCTTAATTTTTAGAGAGTTAAAATAGTTTTTAGCCTTAGCTTTTCGTAATACAAAAATTTTTTAGGCCATAAATCATCTTTTTCAATTTGGATTTTCAAAATAAGCTCATAAGACTATCTGTTTTTAAGCTGCAAAAGTGAACTTTGTCTTTTCAAATCCAAAGCAAATTCAGAACATTATGAGTTTCTAGGCTAATTTCATTTAGCTTTTTCATAAACACTTAGTTTTCAAAATAATTTTTAAAAGTAGATTTAGGTAGCTTATTACCTGTAGTATAAGCCTGCATAAGTCAGATTCCCACAATGATCCAAGAGCTTATTAAAAATTAAGCTCAAAGATCCCTATAGGGTTTGTTTGGTTATTAGTTTTAATAAAAGAGCTTATTTAGTCTTCTAGCTTATTGCTTGCTTATTTTTAGTTCTGTTTAGCTCATTAGCTTAAGTTTAGCATATTATAGCTTATTCAGTCTTAACTTTAGCTTATTTAGTCTTCTAGCTTATTTAGTTTAAGAAAAACTCCAAAAATTAAGTTAAGTAGTAACTGTCTAGTTTTAAGCTGTTTAACAGCTTATTTAGGGCTTTTCATAAAAAGTTTCTTTTATTAAAAGTGCTTATTTTTAGCTTATTTACAACTTTGCTTTTATAAGTTTTCAAAAAAAAGGGGGAAGGTGGAAATCGGGGGTGAGCAAGACTCGAACCCCCGACCTCAACACCCTCAACCCTTTATAACAACACACACCACACACCTCTACCAACGCGCCCTGGGGTCTTTTTCGTTAAACCTTTACAACATTTAATACTTATACACGTTTTCTCCCTTTTAGCTTATAAGCTGTTTTAAGCTTATTACACAGCTTATTCGATAAGCTGTGTAATCAAGCTTATTTTTCCTAGGTTCTATTTAGTTCAAGCTATTTTCTGTATTTTTTTAGAATTTTTATAATTAGTTTAGTATTTTTAAACATTTATTTTTGTTAAAAACTTTAAAAAATCATAAAAAATAGAAAAATAATCAAAAAAATATAAATCTTTTTTAGAAAATTTTCTTTTATCATAAAGTTTCTAGGAAAATTAGTTTTGCTTTCGTAGGGTTTAATTTGCAAAATTTCATTTTTTAAAGAACGGGATTCGTTCCCGTTTACATTTTTCGTGTTTTTAAGCTCATTTCAACTCCGTTTTTGTTCTAGTTTTCTTTAAACTTACTTTTTAGTCAATTAGAGTCTATTTAAAAAGAAAAATTCAATTTAGGTTTAATTTTAGAAATTTAGGGTTTTTAACTGCCGTTTAGGGTTCCCGTTTTGCGTTTTTAGTTAAAGTTTAATTTCCCGTTATTTGTTTTCGTGCTTAATTGTTATCATTTGCTTATTTTAATTTGTAGAAGTAGATAATCAAATCAATCTTTGTTTCCAATTCAAATCATTGTCCGAACAACAAACGTGGTTTCAATTTCACAAATCGTTGGGGAATAACGACCCGGGAATCATACTTCCCGGTTAATATACGTATTATATTATATATATTTGTGAAGATTTTCCTTTTTACCTTTGTCCTCAAGGGTAATTTGGTAATTTTCCATCATATTATATATTTTATTATTACGTGTGTTGGTTCTAACGAATCAATTTTTGGCGCCGTAACGAATCAACTTCCAACATTAATTCTCACCCCCTGGGTCAAAACATTCGTCTTCATTAAGCTCATCACCATTGTTTATCACGGGCACATCAGGTTCCATGTCGGAAGGTTATACGATATATTCGGGTATAGGATAACTCGTTAAGCAAGTTGTCAATAACATCCTCTTCCGAGTCAAAATCACTTTCAATACCCTGTGGAATCGAATCATCCGGTCCAGAAAATATATCGATCTCTTCCCTATTAGAGTCACTATCCTCAATGAGAGAAGTAGATGTGGGAAGAGACTCGATGATTGTATGATAATTTTCTGGCGAACGGGAAGATGAATTTCCGCATAGCAACGACATTCGACTAATATAATCCTTGTACTCTCTATCAATTCTTAGAGGAATCATGATGACTGATCCAGCGAACTCATGGGGGAGAGGATCACTTTTGGGAGAAAAAGTATCATGATCTGATTCATTCTCAATGTGTTGTGGTTCATGATCGAAAAATACTTCGGGAGAGAGATTATGGGTGGTATCATCACTAAGCAAACTCTCAAGATATAATACGTCTCCTTCTGAGTAATATAACCTTCTCATTATTACTAGGTACTTCATAGCTAGAAAAGCATCGATCTCATCATTGTCGCCTCCTAGGTCGAAACATTCAGCCTTATCAATTTGAGCATCGTATAAGAATCTTTTCCAATCATTCGTTTTACATTCCAAATCAAATAAATCGTCATTCTCTTCGAAAGGTGGTTCATTGATGAATCCCTTGAGAATGGAATCAACGTTTTTTAAAGGAGTAGACGAACCATGGTGAAGTAGAAACTCAATGTCGTCTCCTGGAGCGAGACACTCATCCTTGTTAGAATTAGAAAGAGGCGTGACTAGGGAAGTTGACTCATCAAGGTTGGAATCATAAGAATCCTTGCACTCGATGTCCTCTAACACCTTATCAAAAAGAGGGTTTACATCACTAGAGTTGTAATTGACATCAAATTTGAAAAGAGGGTTAGAGAAAGTTACGAAATCATCACGTAGAACGTTGATGGAAGATAAATCATCACACAAAGGTAAAACGTTCGCACTATCACTCCCGGATGTATCCTTAGATTCTCTTGGGATTGGGATAATTTCCTCAACACTAAAAGTACCAAGGTGCTCGTCTCCTATTATGAGAGAATCCTTGGGCTCAATAGACGGTAAGGTGGATGTGATTGCAAAAACCGAAGAAACTTGAGGTGTTTTGTTTGAATGAAAAATGCTCTCCTTGCAAATAACTTTAAAATTCTTCAAACAAGGTGTGATACGAGTTTGGCGTTTAGCTGTCGGCTCTGCGAGATTCTTCACTTCCTGCTTTTCCTTTTCATCGTCGGCATCTTCCGGTGAGGGTGAGCAAACTAGAGCAGGTTCGTCGATAAACCTTTTAAAACTATCCTTGCATGAGTCATTAACCATTTTAATTGACTCGTTTATATGCTTTTGAGGATGTTTTGACGTGCCATTGACATGAAAAGTTATTTGTTCATTTCCGTCCCTCAAAACAAGCTCTCCTTCGTATACATCAATTAAAGCACGGCTGGTTCTCAAAAAGGATCTCCCAAGTATGAGAGGAACTCGAGGATCGGCTTCAAAATCAACAACAACAAAGTCGGTAGGAAAATGGAAATTCCTAACTTTGACAAAGATATCTTCGGCGACTCCTTTAGGACGAGTAATCGATCAATCCGCTAGCTCTAAAGTCATCCGAGTTGGTGTAAGATCAGGTAAATAAATCTTTTTCCAAATAGAAAGGGGCATAAGATTTATACTCGCGCCAAGATCGGCCAAGGCGTGACATACATCCATTCCTGGGAAATTACATGGAATAAGAAACTTGCCGGGATCTCCAAGCTTTTCGGGAAGCTTTTTGAGGAGCATTGCCGAACAATTCTCGTTCAACGGTATCTTAGCTAACTCAAGCAACTTTTCCTTATTCATAAGCAAACTCTTAACGTAGGAGCAAATCTTGGCATCAAAAGTAAAGCATCTGCGAAACTAATGTCAAAGCGCAAATCTTGAAAGATTTGAAATATCTACTCCATTTGATTCGAAGCTTTGTCACGGGACTTTTGATCATCACGTCGTGAAGGATATGGAATATTTGGATTAGGTAAACTCTTCGGAATATCGGATTCCGGAATGGGAGTGGTTTTAGGCAAAGTCTTCGGAACATCGGGTTCCGGAATAGAAATGGGGATAACCGGAGGTGGGATTTGAGCGGTACTTCCTTGGAAATTTGTTTGCTCTTTATCCGTTGTCTCCTCGGTTTCTCGTTCCACTACCTTTTTAGGAGAAGGATTAGTAGGAATCGAGGGTCCCTCGTAAGCAACACCACTTCGAGTAGTGATCGCTTTCATCTCACCCTTCGGGTTTGGAATGGTATTACTCGGAAGAGTACCCGAAGTTGAGGCTTGGTTTTGAAACAATCCACAAATCATGTTTTGCAAATTATTTTGAAAAGTGGTTTGTTGATTCATCATGACGGCTTGTTGAGATTTTATCGTGTTTTGAATTTCATTCTTAAGGTCTCCTTTCAACGAGTTGATTTGATTTTGCATGTTCCTTAACATCTGATCATTATTCCTCTTGTAACTTGAAAAATCATTTGAAATCTCTTGTTGAACTTGATTATTAGGCACTTGAAAAGGTTGGTTTTGAAATCCTTGGTTTTGAAAATTTGGAGCATGATTATTTTGAGCTTGAAAACCTTGATTTCCATGAAAATTATTTCCCCGATTAAAATTATTCCCTTGAACTTGATTCTGATTAAACCTATTTTGACCATTGTTTTGCACCGGAGCAAAACCTGGTGGTGCCATTTGATTACTAACACGGTTTGGAGGGTTAACTTGATTGTAAGTACCCGTAGTCGCACAAACACTAGCCTGATTGTTATCGGTAGCCGGACAATTATACCAAGAATGGGCACCACCACAAGTAACGCAAGTTTCCTCAACCGCTTTAACCGGAGCGGGAGTGACAACTTTTTTCTTAGAAACAATCACTCGGACTAAGGGCGAAAGTTGATCGCAAGCTTATCAATTCTTCTTCGTTTTACTAGAAGTAGACATGCATCCTAGAAAACATTTGATCTATTTCTTGAATTACGAACTTTGGATTTTATTCTCATTATGTTTATAGCTCTCTAGTCGTTCTTACTCAAAAGATTTCCACCGCACGCGGCATTTAACGGTGTCTTGTTCATTCTCGTTTAATCCCATTATAAAAAGGTATCAACTTGAGTTTAACTCCGTAAATCCGTGTTGGGTCAAGCTCTAAGCAACTCCTTAAATCGTTCCAACAATTTACTAAAGTCTCTCAAAATTTTGTGTATATAGAGAAATTTCAATTTTTATGTGAGTGGTTTTCGTAGGAGGGAAAAAATTGATTCAAAATTTGGTCACGAGATCCTCCTAAGTCAAAGTCGAATTCGAAGGTTCTTTCTCGTAACCAACGTTATAGCGGGCTCGCTTCGAGCGAATATGGAAACCATCATAAGCTTAATTACATAGTTAGGCACATTTCCTAAAAGTAAAGTCGAGGTAATCCTTTTGAAACTATTATTATGAGCATGAGGATTTTCAACGTCTACGACAGTAAAAATGGATTTGCTTGAACCAGTGAAGCAAATTGTTCTAATTCAAAAGGATCCGCAGTAATTTCGGTAAAACAATAGCTTCTCCATACCTTCCGTGGTGCACGGAGCAGCTCTTCCATTGTACGGTCGAAATTGGTGCATCGATGAGTACGAAGCTCGGGTTCGAATATGTTTGGTAGCGCGTCCTTTATTTCGAATGTCTCGAATTGGTGACGTTTGAATTATTTGGATATAGATTTCTAGTGCGCAATGCACTAATCAAAATTAAATGAGAAAAGAATTAAGAAATGGATTTTTTTTTGTTAACAATTATCAACAAACCTTAGGGTACTATCTTAAGTAAAATAAAATTTTACAAAAGAGGTGAGCCTTTTTCGTAGTGAAACAAAAGGTAAAAATTTTGAATCTTTGGTTCGGGAACTTATTAATGGATAATACCTCAATTGAAGGTATTATTTGTTGTGCTTCTGTTTAACAACTTGTAAATTTTTAGATTCACAATATTAACGAGAAAGATTCAAAAAATCCGAATGAGCAAATATTTTTGTATTTTTGTGATTAATCTTCTAATTTACTAAAGAATAAGAAATTTTTTGGTTTTATTTTATTTATATATATATATTTTTTGCTATTTTGATTTTCTTAAATGGTAACTTTCAAGACGAAAGGTTTCTTAAATCACGATCAACAAACTTCAAACGAAGGAATCTTAATCACAAATCCCCGGCAGCGGCGCCAAAAACTTGATGCGTAAAGTTTTATACACGTATGATAATATAAGTATAGAAAATTACCAAACTACCCTTGAGGACAAAAGTGGTAAGGAAAGTTCTCACAAATATATACAATAATGCGTATATTTACCGATAAGTGATTACCGGGTCGTATTCCTCGAAGATTTATGAAATTGAGACCACGTTTGTTGTTTGGACAATGATTTGAATTGGTTCAAAGATGATTTGTTTTCTAAAATCCTAAAAGTGAGAAAATTAAAGGACAATTAATCATAACTTTAATAACGGGAAATTAAACTTTAACTAAAAACCCAAAACGGGAACCCTAAACGGTGATTAAAAACCCCAAATTTCCAAAATTAAACCTAAAATGAAATTTTCACTTTTAATAAACTCTAATTGATTAAAAAGTAAGTTTAAAGAAAACTAGAACAAAAACGGAGTTGAATTAAGCTAAAAAACACGAAAAACATGAACGGACACGAATCCCGTTCTTTAAAAATTGAAATTTTGCAATTTTAACCTTACGGAAGCAAAACTAATTTTCCTAGAAACTATATGATAAAAGAAATTTTCTAAAAAAGAATTATATTTTTTTGATTATTTTTCTATTTTTTCATGAATTTTAAAAGTTTTTAATAAAAATAAATGTTTAAAAATACTAAACTAATTATAAAAATTCTAAAAAAATTATAGAAAGTAGCTTGAACTAAGAGGAATCTAGGAAAAATAAGCTCGGGAACACAGCTTATCAAATAAGCTAAAACAGCTTATTATACTAATGTGCCTAAAACGTATATAAAAGATAGATGATGCAAAGTAATAACGGATGAGCTATTGTAGCGTGATTGTTGTGTGTGTGGGGGATAAAACGCTTGGTGAAGGTGGTAGAGGTCCCGAGTTCGAGCCTTGCTCACCCGGGGCTTCCCACTTTCCCAAATGTTTTTATTTTCGCCATTTTTTTATAACTTTTTAGAAAACTTGATAATAAGCACTTTTTACAAAGCAACCTTTTTTTATAAACTTCAAATAAGCACATAAATAAGCTAACTTAGATAATAAGCTACTCTAAACAAGAAACAAAAAACAAAAACGAGCAACCCAATAAGCCTAGAATGAGCTTATGAACTCAGCAGTACTAACTTTTAAGTTAGTACTGCCAGTTAAACTCTTAAGTCTGCTTAGCTATTAAAAGGCAAATAAGCACAATGAAATAAGAAATAAGCAAAAGCAGATACTCAACCACATCTAATAAGCACTTAAGAACAAAAATAAGCACAATTTATAAGCTAGAATGACAGAAAAGCTAAAAAACTTAAAAACACTTAAAATTTTACACTAGAAAGCAAATAAGCTCAAATAAGCAAATGACAAAATCAAATAAGCTAAAATGGACTTATACTAACCTAATAAGCTAAACTAAACCTAAATAATCCATAATAATAAGTAGATAAGCTAAAATAAAGGAATAAGCACTATTGGTGTAAACTGATAACCAAACAGCCCCTTAAGGCACCTTTGAGCTTATTTTTAAATAAGCTAAAGGATACTTATGGACTTTTGGTCTATTACCCTAAAAAGTACACCTAAAATACTACTTAAAACAACTTTTTATAACCATTTTGAAATTCAGGAGCTTAATGAAAAAGCTTGTTGAAAACAGCTTATACACTAAAAACACTTAGCTACTTTTGGTTTTGAAATTTAAAAGACAAAAAGCTTATTTCAAGGCTAAAAACATATATGCTAATGAACTTATTTTTGAAAACTAATTTGAAATAGATTGACACTAACCCTAGACCTAGTTGTAAACCAAAAATCAAATCCTAAAAGTTACTTATACCCTCTGAATTATTAAATTAAAGACAACTACTTGTCTTTTTAAAACTGCTGGTACAGTTTGCACTTGAGTGACCAATACTCTAATTCTTCTACTACAGACCCAAGACAACAATCCTAACACACTTAAACATAAAACTAAAGGAAATTGAAGAAATTACTAAATCTAGATCTGAATTATGCTAATATTTCTAATAACACTTAACAGATTATGACTTATATCAAATTAACTAATCAAATCCTAATTAACTTTAACCTAACTAATAAATTCAGCATAAACAGACTTAGTTGAAGGATTAAAACCAAAATCCTAAGACCAAATGGCCACTAGCAGTACTAACTTGTGGTTAGTACTGCTATGCCAAACACCCCTTTATTTTCATCAAAATTCATTTGAGCTTATGAAATAGAGATCTAGTGAATAAAACTTGATTACCAGATAACAAACAACTATTAACAGACCTTATGATCTTATACCAACAATCAAATAAGCCAGAATCATTAAGCTACTAGTTATGCTAATATTTTTGGATTTTTATTGATTTATAAGACAATATGAAGAAAACTAATATTTAAGCTATCAAACTTGAAAACAGATACTCAATCATGCTTAATAAGCACAAATACACAGATTTAAGCATAATTAAGCAAGAGAATAAGCAAATTAAGCAGATTTAAACTATGAAATTAAGGACAGAAAAGATAAATGAAAACTTACAAATGCCTTAGCTAAACAAAGACTTAATTTGCTCAAAGAGCTATCAACAAGCTCTAGCTTATCACAAGGATAAGCTAGTAAAGTCCAATAAGCTCTTCCAGAGTAAGCTTATCATCCAAGCAACCAAAATCCATATTAAGCATAGGTATTAAGTTGATTTTGATTGTTTAAGTAGATTAATGATTAACCTGAGCTCAATCTAAGATTAGAGACTTAAAGAGCTGAGGTGAGCTTATTAAAGCTTATGTAACAGTAACAACTTATTAAACAAAGTTTGAAAACAAGTGAGCTTGTGAAAGAGTAAAGAGCAGAATAAGAAAACTTGAATTTAATAAAAACAGCTAATTACAATACTGAGAATAGAAATTACATTAAGTAAATATTAAGCTAAAACATTTTGATAGGAAATTACAAAAGCTAAATTTAATAAGTTGAAAATTCATCTAACTAATTAACTTTATTTCCTGTGTGTGAAGAGCTCTCTATTTATAAGGTCTTGGTGAAGCTTCTAGGAGTCTAGCCCGCTCCTCTTATCCATGATCTTAGCCCTTAATCCTTTTATCTCATTTATGGTCCGTTGGATTGATATGACGAGCACACGGATTGCCAACATGGCATTCCGTGTGTCAGACCTTGTGTGTTTCTTTTGCACTAAATTTAGTGTAAAAATCCAATCATTGGTGTGCTTCTTTCAATGCCCATGTGTCATCTTTGTGGGTTTCGACCAATGAGAGCCTTTGGTGTGACGTTTTCTTTGCTAGCTTGACCCTTGGTGCTTGAATTGTTAAGCCACGCAATCAATTTGATTTTACCCTTTGATTTGAGTGGGGTTAATCGTCGAGAACGACAATGAACAGTAAAATGGTATTTCCCGCTTTTTTTTACTTATACGTTTAAAGGAGTATTTGACTGAGGAGGTTTGGGCTTTGACCATGGGCTTTTATGATGGACTCGGGTAAAGGTTTATAAGGGTAAAAGTTATACACTTAACGACCGTTAGCCTTTTATAATAAAAGGACTAACGGTGTTATCCATTTTAGGACTTGTAGTGAAATAGGTTTAATAATAAGGCTCAAATGGGAAATTTGAGGGTTTTTGTCTTCTTTTGGTTGACCAGTTGACCAAGTTTGACTTTGAGTTGACCATTTGCTAGAAACTTCATCAGTTAAATCCCTGGCTCTTGTGCACTCTTTTCTGTTCTCGTGTCTGTGTTTGTCCGGATTTGACCGTTTTCTTGTGATATTTTCACTATCCGTACCTACACAATCACAAAGACAAAACAAGTAATATACAAGCATTTTATGCACAACTTCATCTTTTAAGGGCTATTTTTGGTATACAAATGATATGTGTTTTCACACATATCAACGGACCAAGTAATCTAGATGCCGGGATAACTCTTTATATAGTGATTTGTACATCTAGAATCATAGGATTACAAATATTGTCCTTCTAAAATCGTGCTAAGGATACGCTTCTAGCTTAACTAGTTAACGGAAATTGCCTTTGGTTTATTGAACATGTTGACTAGTAGGTGAATCTAGATAATTCAACAAATAATGTTCTGATTCCATTGGATAGTTGGACAAGTGGACTACTAGTGTATAAATTGCCATTAAGTAGTAAGTGAGTAAAGTCTCTATGAGCTAGGGTTTAACAAGATCACCATTGCTTTAATCCCTAAGATAGATTATAATTAAGTAATAAGGATGCTTTATGCGGATGTTTTAATTGTGACAGAATTAATGTGTCTAGGTCTTAGGATGAAGTCCCGCCTAAGTCTAAGAATGATATGCCTCTTCGAGATAAGTAATCATTGCACTGAATAAACAAATCAACCTTCTAATCGGATTAATGATGGCTAATACAGTTTTCTATCATAAGGCCCGACTGCTCTTTTATCTTCTGTTAATTTTCTTGCGTGGGTTAAAGTGTCTTGAATTGATTGTAGTCAAAATCAAACCCATGCCAGTCTCTCAGGCTGAAACTCCCCTTTTACCTGTTAGAATTAGGAGTAGAATTAACATAGGATTAACATAGGTTTAACTTAGATTAGAATTAACTTAGATTAGATAACCAAAATATAAATAAATTAAGAGATTTAACCTCTCTTCAAGTGTTCGACACCCTACTTACCACGAATCTACCGTCGACCGGGTACTACCCTTTAAAGTGTTGTTTTTGGTTATGTCGACAAAATATAAATTTAAAACTTGAATCATAAAAATATACACCAGACAACAACACATCAAGTTTTTGGCACCACTGCCGGGGAGTGAGAATTAATCTTGATTTTTATTTGATATTTTGGTTTTTAACATTAGATTAGATCTAACCCCTTAGGACTAGTGTAGTTTAGATTAGTGTATATTCTGTAAATTTTGTATATTTTTCTTTAATTGTTTGCTTGTATATATGTGTGTTTAATTGTTTGCGTATTTAATTGTTTTTCTCAATACACTTAACTAGTCGATAACCTGATACGGCGTATCCACTTCCATCAGATACGGCGTATCCAACTTTCTGTCCAATACATCGTATTCACTCAACTGATTAATACGGCGTATTCACTTCTATTGAATACGGCGTATCGATCAACTGAAACAGAATCAGAATCCTTAGTTTTCATATTTGATTTCTGTGCTAAAAATTTTCTATCCTAAAAGTGCCTATCCTACTGATTGTTTATCCCTTGTTTCAGGTAGTTGATGACATCAAATAACGTCTATTTTATAGCATTATTTGTCCCATGTAATTAACCCATTTTGTATAATTATTGCAAAGAATTGTTACTTAATCGTTTGTATTTGAGAATTGCAGTGATTAAGGAGTACTTTGTGAAGTTATGCTAAAAGGCATGCATTTTGGAGCTTAAATGAAAAGTTCGAGAAAGTCTACTGATCTGACAGCCAATACGCCATATTATTCTAGACCTATACGACGTATTAAGCTATTTGACAAATTAAAAGACCATTGCTTGACTTTGAAGAATACGTCGTATCTACATCAAATGATACGCCGCATATAATACTTTGGTCGACAATGAAGATGAAACTAGTTTTACCTCAATACGCCATATCCATCAAGAAGATACGACGTATCCGTTCCTACACTTCACATATAACCACGAAAGAATAAAGACCCAATACACCGTATCCTAGAAAGGCAATACGCCGTATTCAAGCTATACGGGAATAAAATATTCTAAAAGATATCAAACGTGGTCCTTACTCCAAGAAATCCCCAATACGCCGTATCCCACATTGCTCGATACGGCGTATCTATAGACGATCCTAAACTCAGTTTTATGTATGCAAGTGAATCCCTAAACCACTAAGTCGACCAAGAGACGAATAAAGGAACCTAGAAGGTCAGAGAAGAGCCTCAAGATCATAGGAAAACTCTTGTAATCTTCGCACAACCGAATACGCGTTCGATTAAGGTTTCTTTATTTTAATCGTTCATATATCAAATTGTGTGTATTTTTACAATGACTATCGGCTGATAACTTTAGGTATCAGCCATGTTTATGAAGATCTAATGTTTGGTTTGTTTATCTCGATTTCTAATTTATCGTTGATTGTTGATTATTTTTATCAATTTATAGTTTTTTACGTGCTTAAGTATGCGACCTATCATTCAACTGGGTCTAGTCCTACAAATTTAATGCGCTACAACTTTGGTGTTGTTTGTGCATAGGCTAAGAGTCCGGGGTAGCTCTCCATATTGCAATTTATATATCTAGAATTATAGGATCATAAATATTGACCTATCTTTGCCTTTAGTTTAGTGAGCTTAGTTGAGCCATAAGGTGACCTTGGTATCAATGAGTAAGTTCTTATTTCATTGGTAAGGACCCGGACAGTGGACTACTAGTATATAAAGTACCGCTAAGCAGTAAGTGGGTAAAGTCTCCTTGAGTTAGGGTTTAGTAAGAGCACCATTATTAATCTACTAAGATAGATTATAATCAACAAATGCTTGCTTTATGCAGATACGTCTAATTGTGACAGAATTACCGTGTCTAGGTCTTAGGAAGAAGTACCGCCTAAGTCTAGGAATGATATGCCCTTCGAGATAAGTCAATCACTGCACTAATAAACAAACCTACGTTTTATTAGATTATTCATGGTTGATATGTTTTCCTTACATTAGTTCTTGACCACTTCTTTATCGTTTGTTTGTCTTCTTGTGTGTGTTTATTGCTTTACTTGTCATCAAAATCCTAGGTTAGATAACTAAACCTCATGCCAGTCTCTCAGGCTGAAAACCTCCATTTTGCATTAGTTTTAGGTCTAACTTAGATAACTAAAATACTGATAGAATTAGGAATTAACGCTCTCCCTCTTAGTGATCGACACCATACTTACCAACGAAGCTACATCTGATCGGGTACAATGCCCGTTAAAGTGTTGTTTTTAAGTATAGTCAGCATAAAATATATAGTAAAACTTGATACATAAATAACACCTATACAATAACATATCAAGTTTTTGGCGGCGTTGCCGGGGAGTGAAGTTGTTTAATTCTTATTTATAAGTGTTTTAGTTTAGTTTAGTTTAGTTTAGATTAATTTGCATATTTGTGTGTTAGTTTTGTGTGTTTGATTTTCTGCATTGTATAATTTTGCATATTGTGTGTTTGTGTGGTTTTCTGCATTATTCAAAGTACGCTGTAATTTTTTTTCAAACCAATACGACCTATCCATCCCTCAAGATATGGCGTATAATTTTTTTCAAACCAATATAGCGTATTCAACTCTATCATCAATACGGCATATTCAGTTCACTGAATACGGCATATTAAGTTATTTGACAGTTTTTTCTAGTAAATATATTACAGGTTAAAATGGACGACCCCAACATTACTATGGAGGAGTATATCAGGCTTGAGGAAGAAAAATCTCATAGGCGTGGTAAGGTGTATAACTGGGAAACTGCTATGTTTGGTAAGATCTGGGATAATGAAGACGTTCACGACCTCGAATTCATTGAAACTGACTTCCCAGCTATAGTTTTTAATGACATGTTAACATCTGAAGCAACACCCTCGTGTGAGCCTACGGTAAGTTCTCTTAACGACAATAAAATTGACTTTAGAATATCGTTTGACGAATTCGATGATGAAGATTACACTGTAATTTATGACAAAAATTCATTTTCCTATAAAATAATTTCTGTCAACGATTTGAAAACGGATTCAGAAAATGATAATGAAAAAGTCAATATGCCTTCGTTTCCACCACCCAATCCTACGGTCAGTTGCTTTGATGATTTATACTTCTTTAAAGAATTTGAGAATGAATTTCCAGCCATTGTTTACAATGATGCTCTAACGTCTAAATCAGATTTATTAACTGAACCTACTGTAAGTCCACAACATATCGATTAATTTAATTTGAAAGATGAAACATCATTGTCCGAATGTAATGAAGAGGAACAAAACCTTTTAACTTTATTGATCTATTTCCTTTTAACGCAATTTATCTCAATGATTCAAAATCAGATAAGGACAATGATGATGATAAATTCGACATTAAACATTCTTTGGGGGATTTATCTGTCAAACTGTTACTTGATGTAATAAATACTGATGTTGGTGCCTATGCACATGGGTCAAATAAGCTTTTGGAAACAAGTCATGATACATCTAATAAATTATTCAAAACTAAAACTTTTATCAAGGGATTAAATTTTAATATCATGACTTGGAATCATCTTAACAAAGGGATGTCATTAATTTTCCTAATCAAGAATTTGTATGTGCCATTTGGCATCTCGTTCGACCCTAAATTGTTTTATAAGGATTGGAGTAAATTGGGGCAAGTCTAACTTAAAGGCTCTCACAAAAATAAAAGTGCTTGCCGGGAGACAACCCATAATGTATTTTCAATTTTCTTATCGAGTCTGTCTTCCCAGACTGTCTATACGGCGTATCCAAACCCCATGGATATAACGTACTAGCCTTCTGGACGTTATCCAGTCTTTATTTGCAGCACACTCTATACGACATATTCATTAAACGAATACAGCGTATACGACACAGGTATCAATACGGCGTATCCCGGCGTATCGACTTCCTGTACAGTTTTAGGTATTTATTTTGAGTCTAACAAACGAATACATCGGATATGAATTGCATTTGTTTTTTGAGAATTTACACAGGACCTCGTGAAAGAAATATTGACAAATATTGGTGGAGAATTTACAAATCTGGAGATCTTGAAGTGTTGGAGTCTTGAAACTTCAAGGCGGCTATTCAAGACGAATTCTTGCTCAATAAATCAATATAGAGAATCTACCGAGCAAGTATCAGGAGAGTTTCTCATTCTAATTCTTTTTAATTCCCGTATTTAATGTTTTATCTATACAACGAGGACGTTGTATAATTTAAGTGGGGGATGGAATTAGAATGTTTACTTGTTCTAATTTTTCACACCAAAATGCTTAAATTTAAAAAAATTTCAAGCATACTTTTGAGAAATTACTTGATATATAACCCGTACTGTTGGGCCAATTCAGTGCCCAATGATCTTTCACTTAGGATTTGAATACAATATAACCTAAGTGTAAATATCATTTAACAATTCAAGGTCACTGAGTAAACAATCACTCAGTGAGTTGTCTTCAAGATGCTCAGTCTGAGTCTACAAGACTATTCGAATCCCAACAATAATGAGTCCATATGGATTTAGATGGAGTAACTTGTTTAAATTGGTAAATTATAGGATAACATCCAAAAAAGCCTATACATGTTTGATTATTACTAACTACACTGGATAGTTTTAAATCCTCGTATAAACAGGTGTTTTCCTCGCATCTTTAATGATAAGATACTCCAAAAAACCAATAGAGTCAACCGTTTTAAAATTACACCAACTATAATTTCTGGTTCGTTGCACCATTAACCCCTTAGCCCACCCTTTAGATTAAGTCCATTATCAGTTTAGCTAGGTTCTTAAAGTGTAAAAGTATGGATTTCCCGAGTCTTTTGTTCAATTTTCTATCCTATTGGTACGGTTTGGGAAAAATTTGCACATTGCAAATAGAATGAAATATAATATAGTTAAAACTCATTTATTTTTCCTAACCCAACATAATTATTGTACGTCCGATAGAATGAAGAATTATGATGAAGGAAATATCCGGAGATTATTATGGTCGTTAGATGGTATTACAAAACCGATTTCATAGTATATGGTTTAAAAAAAATCAAAAAAATTTAGAAAATCGCAACAAAAAAGAAAAGGAAATTTGAAGATAATCGAAGCTTCGTAATTACCAGAAGGAATTATATGAAGGATGGTATATCGTTGATACGTCTTATAAATCAACGATGTAGAGTATTAATCAAGTAGAAAGATAACGCCAATTGCCATTGTAAAGTCTGTAAAGTATGGATGATGGGAAAGTATGATCGTTACGGGAACTCCAACTATGTTTTGTTTTATCTATGATCAAGAAGTTTTGTAATATGTGTCTTAATCATGTAAACGGTCGGGAAAAAGTGGTCTAGCAACTTGTATCCTTAGACTAATCTATTTGTTTCGTAATTTTTAATTAACAACAATATAATTTCTCTTTCCTAATCATTTAACCATGAGGGTTTTTTAACTGCGAATGAGGATGTGGTAAGAGCATGAATGTCTATTCCGTCGTTACGGCCATGTATGCATGTTTCAGCTGCCTTGTTGGTTTATTACTATTGGTGAAAGTTAGAAGATCCCTATCCTCACATATCTATTCCGTCGTTACAGCCATGTATGTGTGCTTCAGCTGCCTTGTTGGTGTGGTACTTTTGGAGAAAGATTGTAGGATGATCAACCCTAAGCCTTATAATAAAAAAAACCCATTTTACCTTTATAAACTTGTTACTCCTTAGCTCTAGTGGTGGAGATGTGTATCCTTATCAAGCCTATGATAGAATACTCGTCACAACCGAGCAATTGAGCGAATTGGTTACATGTTACCGCACATAGATTATTAAGAGTGATTTAGTGTTTTCATCTTCCTGAATTGTAAGGTGTTTAGGTTTGTGACTTGTAATAGATCAATATAAAATTCTTAAATGGAAAAATCTTAGGATAACCATTTTCATAAATTTCTAAATGCTACTATGAGACACGTAGCTTTAAGTGGGATATTTGATGACATCAAATAAGCTTCACAATTATAGCAACATTTATCCTATGTAATTATCCCATTTTATATAAATTATTGCAATAATTGTTACTAACGTTTGTATTTGAGAATTGCCATAATTAGATTTACTTGTGAAAGTAACTAAAAGGCTTGCAGTCCTAGAGCTTAAACGAAGATTTTTGAAGACTACTGTTCTAAACAACCAATACGTTGTATCCATCAAGGAAGATACGGCGTATCTGTGCTTGCACTCACCAAAGAACACGGAGGAAACAAGATCAATACGCCGTATCTAGGACTGAACAATACGCCGGTATTTTAAGCATATGGAATTAAAATATTCTAGAAGATATCAAACGAGTTCTCTACTCTAAGAAACCCTCGATACGCCGTATCCAAGACTTTGGATACGCCGTATCGACCATATTCCAGACCCTATAAATAAAAACTCAAAAACGAGTTTTAAGTGTGCTAAATCATATTCTCGATACCTAAACCACAAAAGTCGATTTTCAAAGGAGAAAAAGACAGAAGAGTCAAGCAACCGTTATTAATTCCATAGAGACAACGTGTAATTTCTTATACTCTTGTAATCGGTCAGTTTTTGGTATCATTCGTTAACTCAGGTTAGTTTACCTGGCTAAATCATTACTTTTGAGTATTAATTATGATGTTCGAAGGCAAATAACACTTTGGGTATTAGCCATTATTGAGATGAAGAATCTGAAGTGTGGTATTGTTTTTAATTCCTCGAATTTGCTTAATTTTATCAGTTTGATTGCTTGTTTATGTTTATCATTTTAATACTTGTATTATGTGCCTTTGTATGCGACCTGTCATTCAACTGGATCTAGTGATACAGACCAAGTAATCTAGATGTCGGAATAGCTCTCCACATAAGATTTATTCATTAGGACCATATGATCACAAATAACGACCTAATCTTTGCCCTATAGATTGTGAGCTTAGTTGACCAACAGAGGACCTTGGGACCAAAGGGTAAAATGTCTTCTCCATTAATTGTGTAAAGACTTGTTATGGACTACAGTGTATGAAATTGCCATTAAGCAGTAAGTGGTTATAGGTCTCCATACGAGGGGTTAACAAGATCACATTGCTATTAATATCCCCAAGATAGATTAAATCAGCAATAAGGATGCTTTATCCGATAGCGTTTATTGTTGACAGAATTCTAAACGTGTCTTGGTTTAAGGAAGAATACTGCTTAATCTTAGATGATATGCCGCCACGAGATAAGTAAATCATTGCACAAATTAAAAAAACCAACGTTTTGATTGGGATTCAATAATGGTTAATGACTTTCTTATATAGCTAGACCGCTCTTTTATCTTTGTAATTTACTTGCATCGCGTTTTATTGGTCATGAATTGATTTTCGTCACCACCACACCCGTTCAGTCTCTCATACTAAACCCCTTATCCATTAATTTAGGATTAACATAGGTTCTTATCATAGGTTTAACATAGATAAAACTAACTAAGATAGAAAAACAAAGTTATTAATAAATTGAAAGGTTTCTTCGCTCTAGAGATCGACACACTAAACTTAACAAGTAACTCCTACCGAGCTGGAGTACACTGCCCGGTTTGGTTAAGTCGGCAAAATATAAATTAAAACTTGAATCATAATTTACAACCACACGACGACACATCAACTACCTATTGTTTTAAATAAAACAATTAATTTACTAAAAGACTAAGATCTAACTTGAACTCCCGCTTATAACAGAAGGTCTGACCAACTAGTAAACAAATAGGGTAAGAGGTAAGCGGCGGGCGTTAATTTTATTGAAAGTGCAACTCTTAGATTTATGAGACGCGTAACATTAGTAACACATATAGTAATGTCACGTACATGTTTTGTCTTATCTTATCCCTCGGGTCTAAGGTCTGACCAAGCATACTCGATTTAAGTCCACCAAAGGAAGAACTTGTAAAAATTTGACATAGATCTGACCTATGGAAAAATTTGCCATGGGTTGGAATGACCCTAAAATCTGAACAAAGAGGTTAAACCAAATGCATGTGTTCTTATTTTGGTTGGCATAGACTTAAAATTTCACATAAGGGTATACACATAAGTTTATAAAAACATGTGTCAAAAGGTGTACAAAGAAGCATGCAAAACATCTTTGTAACACAAGTTAAGAAAAACAATTTTGTTAACTTAGTTTTTAGGTGTGCTAATATCGCTGGAAACATTACAAATTGACCAAACCCTATATTGTACTCCTGTATGTGTCCAAAGACACAACTTCTTCCAATATTACCACATAAAGTGGCACGGAAAAAGATTAGAGGTCAATTTAACCCTAGAAGTACACTAAAGCCATGATCATGCAAAAACCCGCACATATGCGATATTCCTTGTAAGCCATTGTACAATAGCGATTCATCATATGATAAAAGCACAAAAACTTTAAATTTACAAGAAAATAAGTTTCATAGTTTAATGTCCGTATTACTTTGTCCAAAAGCGATTTTTACAAATAATACATAGCATGTCACAAGAAATCAATAATATGTGTGTATTTAAAAACAACAGAATTAAATCAAAATTCAGATTAACTTATCGTCGATTCTTCGCGTATATTTACCCACATCATCATAATTTTGCAAGAATCTATTATTTGAATTAAAAACAAGTTTCACTATAAAGTAAGAATTCCGTTTTCCATTTTAAAAAAATCTTTTGTATATAGCAACAAGTCACTTGGAATATAACATATAAGCACATAAACAGACAGAAAGAGAAGATGAGGTGAAGACAGACTCTATATCGAAAGCAGTAAATTCCATATAATAACTCTGAGTTCTCAAAACTATCTTCCTCAAAACTGAACCAAAGACTTCACAAGGTTTTTCAGCTTAGTACCTAGATCGTCACATCCATCATATAAAATGATTGCTCGAGTCTTAAGGCCGGAAAAAGAAAAGAATAAAAAAATAGAAAACTTAATTAACAATTAATTTTAGATCTTTTCTTTTTAATATTTATTAACTAGTAATAATTACAAGATTCTAGGTTTTATTTATTCTTTATAGCAAGAATTGCATATTATTGTCATAATTTTTAATTAAAACAATAAATAAGAGTTTACTAAGCGGATCTAGCGTGTTTTATAAGTGTGTAACCCATAACACCAAACGAGGTTGGCTCATATCCACTGTTAAATTATAAACTTAAGTACCCAATTAACTACATACGCACGGAATGGATCTAGTTTGATATTAAGAATTAACACACGTATAGAGTAAGAAACACTAACCTTTATGTTTAATGACAAAAGTCAATAAACAAGAATCTTGATCTTGAAATATTTAGTGATTAAATTACCACCTCTATGGTTGCTAACGCAACACATCAAATAAATACGCAACAATGCTAGTCGTTACCTCACAAGCTATCAAACCCACAAGTATAACTTACTTGTTACGAACACTGAAAACCAAACAACTTTTGTATACAGAAAATACTCCCTAATCATGGTATACCGAAAAGCTCAAAAAACCCTAGTTTAGTTATAATCAAAATTCGGTAATATAGGAAAACCAAGAACCCGAAAACCCTAAGATGGGTTTTATAGTTGTCGAACTAAAAGGATAAGGAAACCGAAACCCTTGGAGTGGGTTTATATGTTGTCGAACAATGGAGAACAAGAACACTGAAAACCCTTGATGGATTTTAATCGAAATCGCAAGGAACAAGCAAGAACCAAAAATCCTTGATGGTGTTTTGGTTCGATCGGTTTGAGGAAAAGGGAAGCACCGAATTTTAGTAGGTGATTTTTAGGTTTTTGTGATGAATAATTATGAGCGATGGTGGTGTTTATATAGAACCCCTAACCCTAAGTTCCTATATAAACCTAGAATACCTCAAATCTTTTCCTTATCACAACTCTTATTCCCTTATCATAAAAATTGATTCCAAAACCCCCTTCTAAAATCTTATAGGGCCGGCCAGTAAATGATGTACCCCAGCTAGTTGACAAAAAGGGAGGTAGCTACGCTGCTATTGCTCCTAAACTAAAGCCGGGAAAATTTAATAAGTGGAAAAAGCGAATGCTTTGCTACTTAGCAGGAATGGAACCCTATTACTTAAAATGTATTAAGGATGGTCCGTTCCAGCCAAAAACAGCTGAAGGTGATGCTAAACCTGAGTCCCAATGGACTCATGATGAGAGGAGGGTGGTCGTTCAAGATCAGCGCCTAAAAAGCATCATTATATCATGTCTACCAGATGACATAATGGAATCTGTCATTAGTTGTGTTTTAGCGAAAGAAACATGGATTGACTTGGTTCACAGCTTTGAAGGTCCCTTAGATACCAAAGAAAATAGGATCATGGATCTAAAACTTAAGTATCAAACTTTCATGGAAAATTCCACTGAAAGTCTCTTACAGACCTACACCCGCTATAAGGCCCTGCTCAATGAGCTTGAAAATGATGGTGTTAACTACTCTAAACACAAAATCAATGTTGGTTTCGTAAATAGTCTCCCTGAGAAGTGGCTAACCTTCTCTCAGGGACTGAGGAGTGCCAATCATACTCAGACCCTTGACCTTGCAGATATCTATGAAAGGTTTGTCTATGATGACAACCTAATCCAAAAAAGGTATTCTGACACCAAAAAGGCCCTGATTACCACTCCCTCAAGCACTCAAATCTCTACTGCCTTCTACTCTAACAATGTCATTCAAGACTTCCAAGAAAAATCTGATAATGAAGTAGATGAAAGGACTAGTGAGGAGTATCTAAGAGACTTAGATATTGAGTATCATGAAAGAGCCCTTTTGGCTAACTCAAAACGTTTTATAAAAAGAAGAAACAATTTCTCAGGTCAAAAGGCAAATGAAAATACTGAATGTTACAAATGTGGCAACAAAGGTCATTTTGCAAGAGACTATTTTTCTAAAACCTCTGAACCTTCTTACAAATCACCAGTTAATAATTACTCATCAATGTCTAAAGGCTTTCAACCAAAGGTTACTCCAAAACTTATTCGGTCTTCTTCTAACATAAATAATCAAGCTGATCCAAAGTTTTAGAAAGATTACAAGGCTGAGTATAAGAAGATGAAAGCTAAGCTTGCACTCCTTGAGGCAAGTCCCTCAAGTTCTCAGAACTCAAAGTCCTTCCAACCAAAGAACAAAGGTTTAGTTGCTAAAACCTTTTATTGGGATAAGGAAGAGGTCTCTAACGAGGAAGAAGTCACTCATGTCAAGGTACTGATGGCTCTAGCTGATGATGAGCTCACTGTTGGAAAGAGTCATGCTCGTAATGATGAATGGGTCGACATCACCATGAGACAGGTAAACACTCTTCTCTCTATAGATGAAGATGCCGATTGGCAAAATTACATGAAGTATATCAACATTGATCCTAAGTTTGTTAAAGAGCAATGATTAAACTTACTTTCTAAGTATAACAAAATAGTTTTTGAATTAAATAAGTGTAGAGATGAATTGAGAATCTTAAAATAAGCCAAGCTTGATGCTGTCACTTTTCAAATTCAAAACACTGAACTTATAAAGTTAAATCATGCTCTTCAAGAACAACTTAAAGAGGAGAAAAAGATCAATGAAAAATAGCTAACTAGCTCAAAAAAGTTAGTCAATGCATCAGTGAGTAAATTCCTCACCAAAATAATAAAGTTCTTGGTGGTGAATTACTCACCGAGTCATTATCTAAAAAGAATGAAAATGAAAATATTTTCGCTCCTACTTCCATGGGGTATGTCCAAGAAATGGTTCCAAAAGCCAAAGATTGGGTTGAGAGACTCAATCTTGATAGCAAACTTCCCAACTTTAATACTAGAAGAATTCTAGTCCCTAAAAGTCAAGATGTCAATGAGTCTCTTGAAACTTCAAATACCCCTGAATCATCCAAAGATTCTGAAGCTGAATTCCTTACTCCACTACCTCCCCTAAAAATTCTTCAGGGAGCTTCACCAAGCTCAATGGGTAATGCAATTGACCTTTCAACCCTACTCTCCCAAAGAGAGACCAGGCCTAGGTATTGATAACGCCTAAATTATACATGTTTTCGGTGGCGTTATTTGCATTTATTTTATCATTTCTCGTGAACTTTTGGTACTTAATCAAGTATATTTGCTATTATATGTTCTAGGTACATGTCATGGAAGAAAGCGGAAGAAAACACGAAGAATTGAAGCTTAAGTGAAGAAATAACTCAAGTTCATGATCTCCCGGCACCTGTTCACTGTTTTGGTCATAACTCGGTCATACAAACTCGGATTGAGTTAATTCAAGCGGCCACGGAAAGAGAATTGAATTATCTACAACTTAGGAAAATGTTCACAAGCTGAAATATTACTAAAGTAGCCGGTTTTACAAATGAGTACAAAATACTTTATGGAGATGCAATTAATTTGCGAACTTGGCCCAAAATACATCCACATACATTCTCAACTTGGTCCCCAAGTTATCTCTAGCCTATAAATACCCTTCTTTGGTGCTTGGGACGAGATATCTCCTATCATATCATCACACATACAATTTACAAGAGAAAGATCCAAGAAACTGAAGAAGTACGCCGCACTTATTACAAGTGCGCCGCACTTTCCACCATTACCAAGTACGCCGCACAATATTTCTTGTGCTCCGAACTTTCGTTCAAACTTCCCAAAGAAACGGTTATGTCCCAAGAAATGCTAAGTGCATTAACTCATGAAGTACGGCGCACAAATAAGTTTATGCGACGCTTTTTGGCCCATTTTAGCCTATAAATACAGCCCCTAATCACCTCATTCCATATCTCTTACACACACAAACCCCAATTCGTTTAGAAAACGTAGAAAAGGTGTTTTTAGTGATCTTGGTTTGACAAACCAAGGATCCAAACACCCCTTCAAACCACCATCACCACCATCGACTACCACCACTCTCCACCATCAATTCCTAGGTTTTGATCCATCAAAGAAGCATAATAGAAGTGTTTATTTGAATCTATAATCGATTGTGATAGAATTGTTCATACTTTATGGATTTTACTTTGAATATAATATAGTTTTTGTTGCGAAAACTTGTGAAATCATCAGCATTTGCTTTTGAATATGATCTTTATTGAATTCATGATGAATGTAATGTGTTTTGTTACTTTGATTGTGGAGTAATAATCTTATGTTTGTTTGGGCATAATGTGATCTTTGATATGGAGCGTTTGGATACGTGTTTATTGAATTGGTAAAACATATTTTATACAAGAATATAGGCCGATATGGTTCTTTTATATATGTGTCGAATCATTCCACTTAATATATTGGTTATAATAACTTACAAAGGCTGAAAGGATTTGTTGTTATTAATCGATATGATCACTAGTTATATTTAAAGGTCGAAAGGATTTATAACTTGTGATAATTCTATTTTCTAAAACTTATAAACACTATTCTAAACACATTATTATCTAAGTGATCATTGCCTAAACAAACATCTCTTAATGATTTGATTGAATCATCTTTTAATTGCTTTCGTTATAATATCCGTTATATGCAAGATTTGGTTAATTTGATCTGTGACAATCTTATTAACCTTAGCACCTTAATTATAAACTGTGAAAACTTCAATTCCCGTGGAACGACCTGGACTTACCTAAAGCTATACTATACACGAACGGGTATACTTCCCGAGTGTTGTGTTTTTAGTAAAAATCGGTATTTATAGTATTATAAATTTAAATCTTGGAAAACACATATTAAGTTTTTGGCGCCGCTGCCGGGGAATTATTTAAGTTGTTATCAGTTTGTTGCTTCTTTTATGTGCTATTTCACAAAATTTTCAAACTCGCCGTACCATTTTCTGGCAAACGGAACCCAAAAATCATTTTTCTCCAAGAAGTACGCCGCACATCCTATTTGTGCGCCGGTTTTCCTGAAAACCCTGGAAGTACGCCGTACTTTACCCAAGTACGCCGCACTTTCTGCAAATTTTCACAAACAGAGTCTTATTTCAAAAACCAAAACCAAAACCCCCAATCTGCTAGTCTTAGGTTCTATAATCATTTGGAATTGTATTTTATCTGATTATATGCCGTGTGTATTTGTAATTATCTAGTTTATCATAATATTCGAAAAAAACATAAATTTCCAGAAAAGCCGGCGCACTTTTCCTAAAGTACGCCGTACCTATCCAAAAAAAATCTTTTATTTATTTATCCTTATTTGCTATATATATATATAAACCTATAAAAATAAAATATATATATAAAATATATGAAAATAATTTTCTTTATTTTTAATATTATCCTATTAGCCTTAATTATCTATATAAAAATGTCTTTTTTCAAAATGCTTAACATATGTATAACTTTCCTATCTTTCGAAAAACAACTAGTAAGTTTAATATATAAATTAAATAAAAATTTAATAACAATGTCTTGTAAATTTAAAATTATCCAAAAAGAATTCATTCAGATCGAACCACACAAATCTTCCACTGAACATCCTTTCGTTAATGACTTTGTCGTTATAAATATACCTGAAGAGGATTGAACCCAAAAAAATAATCCTGGATCCCGATGATTAAACTATGTGGGAAAATTCTAAGATTGTAGCACTGACTCCTAATTCTGCCATTATTCAACTCGATGTTGATGACAACTTTGTTATCAATAGTACTCATTTATATATGATTCGGGAAAATAAATTCGATGGTTATCTACGGGCCGATCCGCATGACCACATCTGTGAAAATTTCACAATCTCGCACTTGTTCAAGTATGCGAAACGCAGAGTGAAGCTGTAAAGCTTTTAATAATTCCCTTTTCCTTGTGCGATGAAGCTAAAACCTGGTTTCATGAACTTAATGAAGAGTCTATAACATCGTGGGAATAAATGAGCAGAGCTTTTATAAACAGATTTTTTTCCACCCTTCGTTATTTAAACCATCTTTTACTTAAAATTAGAAAATTTCCCTCAAAGATATGTGCAGTCTAAACGTCGCTTGGGTTACGACTCAAGAACATGCTTCGAAAATGCCATGGGCACGGTCTGACCAAGGGAGCTATTATTCAAGTATTTTATCATGGTCTAGACGAACCCACTCAAGGAATCCTTGACGTAACAGCCGAAGGAATCTTCCTCTATAAAAGTCTAAATCAAGCTTTTCCTAATCTCAAAAAGACAAGGTCCTTTTCATCTTGATTGGTCCATAAATCTCAAAATCAAATCATCATCAAAAATTTGTTGCGTTCGCGATGCAAGTAATAGTAATGATGATAACTCTAGATTAATGGAAAAATTGGAAGCTCTAACTATAAAAATTAATTCTCAATTTTCAAACTTAAAAGAAGAATTACAACATATTCGTAATAAATATGATGACCTTAGAGATAACCATGTTTCTAAAAACCACCTGAACGATGAAACGCCGAATGTATGAAGTCAAGAAGCTAACTCCATCCATTTGTGAAGGTTATCAAAAATGAGATCTCTTATGATTACGGAATTCTCTCCATTCAATTATTGAACAAACTCAATCGAAAAATGATCTGAGAAATCGCTAAGAATTTACAAATGATGTGAGAAGAATTGACTCGAAGATTTCAAAAGATGTACCATAGCATGAGAACGGTTATTTGGAACTTTATGACAGAGGACGATGTAAAAAACACCTGTGTTTTTTACTAATAAGGTCTAAAACAGTCAACAAGAACCTCAATCTAAAACAGTTCTTGGAAAATGAATCAAAAAATTATGGATGCTCAAAGAGTTTAAAATATGGTTTTTCAAGAAAACAAATGTAACGATTTATGATTTTAAAGATGGAACCATAATGAAAAGAATTCCAAACTAAATTTTAAAAACTTGAAGGAATATAGAGATGTGGTAGACACGTCTCAAAACGTCTCTTCAAAACAAACCGATAAGACTGACCCACCTTCTCCTCAAGCTCATACCGAGCATGTGAATGCCGTATTCACCAGGAGTGGAAAGTCCAATGATTCTTTGAAAATTCAAATAGATCCCACCACCTCCTATCATCTGTTATATTTAAGAAAAAGATCGACTACTATTAAGACAACAAAAAAGGGGCTTTCACATTGTCAAAATAAAGAATATCCTTTGCGTTGAGTACATTCCAAAAATTACCATTCCCTCAAGCTTCCTTAGTCGTGGATCTTTACCCTTGAAACCGTTTCCTTTAAGATCTTAATTTCAAGTTATGTATAATAATAATAATAGTAGTAGTAGTAATAGTTAATAATAATAATAAACCTATAAAAAAAACTAGAACTGAAATATATATATATATATAACACAAAAAATTTTGCAGTTTGATAAGTTTGATGTGCATGGGCCCGTGTATTTCTTACTAGATTTCTTCATCCAAAAAGAATGTTTCGAACTTTGTGGGTGTGTTCGCTGGAAACCCTCACGAGACTATAACTCGTCCACTCGGGACACCGAGGGGTTTAAAGGCTTGTTGCCTACGTTAAATACAACCGTGGTGCCTACGAATGTGCACTTTTGTATTTAATGATTTTCTTATAGTTGTGTCTATTTTGCAGATTAAATAAAACATGCGGAGCTTGGATTGGTGGTTGGCATTTTACACTTGGAGACTTATATAATTGGAGTATTATGTTTCATGTGGTAGAATACACATGGCGTCGTTCGGTTTTGCGCCATATTTTTTAGAATTCAACAGAGAAATTAATAACCCCAGGAAGTACCGTTTTCCCTTAATTTTCCCTATTTTTCATATTTATCAGTTCTCAGATTTGAGGGCAATGTTCAACTTAAGTGTGGAGGGGTAGCAAATAGGAAAAATTAATCATGTCCCTCCATGTTTGCCCTGCAAAATTTTCAAACTTTCAACTGATATTTTCTAGAAAATTTAAAAATCTATATATTGCTTTTCCAAAAACTTAAAAAAATGCATACGCTTATTAGGCAATATTCAAACTGGATTGACTTTTTAAACTTGCACATAAATAAGAACACTACTGTAAATGGTGAGAAACTTTAGCACCATTAAAGAATTCGGATATCCACCTTTGATACCTAAGATAATTTTTGCCTTTAGCTTGTTCGAGTTAGGGTTTGAATGAGTCATATTATGTGTCTATCTTCGTCTGTTTTATGGATGATGTAGTATGGTCTTTGTCGCTTTTCGGAACCTTTGGTAATTGGTTTAAAGTTATATGAGTGGGGCGGTTAATCTTAGCAGCTCTAGAATTGTGCTTGATCATCATTTATACCGAGCACAGTGAGGTTAATTTATAGACAAAATCGTATAATGAGAGGTAAAATAAATCCCTATATAATCATGTATCTGCAGCACTCGCTTTTAGTGTTGAGATCCCTAAAGAATCCCTAGAGCAATATGCTCGATGAAGAAGAAGTTTTGTGCCAGCTTTAGTTTTCGCAGTATCTCGAATGGAAAAAAATTATAAAAAAGAAGAAAGTAAAAAAAAGAAAAAAGAAAAAAAATAATAAAGTTTGAAGTATAAGGCAAAGTTTTGGCACATGGAATCAAGTATCTGCTACTCACCATCATCATTATCACGTTTTGCCCCTTTGAGATTTTTGTCTAGGTGCTCATGCCGTAACGGGCATGTTTATGTGTCTAGTACAAGCATATGGTAGCGACCTAGATTATGTCTGTGCAATTGAGTGGCTTCACAAATATAAAACCCTATGTGAGTGACTCGTGTGAATTCAAAAACAAACACTTTCCCTATGTGAGGTGCTTTGTTATATGTCTATGCCTAAAAAGTTATAAAACTTGTAAACACTTGTTAATACTAAAATGATTTTTTTGTCCACGTCATGATAAATGATCTTGTTTTCTCGCTTTAATTGCTTGAGGGTAAGCAATAGCTAAGTGTGGAGGGATTTGATAATGCCTAAATTATACATGTTTTCGGTGGCGTTATTTGCATTTAATTTATCATTTCTCGTGAACTTTTGGTACTTAATCAAGTATATTTGCTATTATATGTTTTAGGTACGTGTCGTGGAAGAAAGCAGAAGAAAACACGAAGAATTGAAGCTTAAGCGAAGAAATAACTCAAGTTCATGATCTCCCGACACCTGTTCACTGTTTTGGTCAAAACTCGGTCATACGAACTCGGATTGAGTTGATTCAAGCGGCCACATAAAGAGAATTTAATTATCTACAACTTAGAAAAACGTTCACAAGTTGAAATATTACTAAAGTAGCCGGTTTTACAAATGAATACAACATACTTTATGGAGATGCAATTAATTCGCGAACTTGGCCCAAAATACATCCACATACATTCTCAACTTGGTCCACAAGTTATCTCTAGCCCATAAATACCCTTCTTTGGTGCTTGGGACAAAATATCTTCTATCATATCATCACACATAAAATTTACAAGAGAAAGACCCAAGAAGCTAAAAAAGTACGCCGCACTTATTACAAGTGCGCCGCACTTTCCACCATCACCAAGTACGCCGCACAATATTTCTTATGCGCCGCACTTTCGTTCAAACTTCCCAAAGAAACAGTTAAGTCCCAATAAATGCTAAGTGCATTAACTCACGAAGTGCGGCATACAAATAAGTTTGTGCAGCGCACTTTGGCCTATTTTTAGCCTATAAATATAGTCCCTAATCACCTCATTCCATATCTCTTACACACATAAACTCCAATTCGTTTAGAACACTTAGAAAAGGTGTTTTTGGTGATATTGGCTTGACAAACCAAGGATCCAAACACCCCTTCAAACCACCATACCATCATCGACTACACCACTACTCCACCTTACCAATTCCCGGTTTTGATCATCAAAGAAAAGTCATATAATAGAAGTGTTTATTCGAATCTATAATCGATTGTGACAGAATTGTTCATAGTTTCCAGATTTTACTTTGAACATAATATAGTTTTCGTTGGGAAAACTTGTGAAATCATCAAAATTTGCTCTTGAAGTTGGTATAAACCTTGTTACTCTTTTGAATAAGATCTTTATTGAATTCATGATGAATGTTATGTGTTTTGTTACTTTGATTATGGAGTAATAATCTTATGTTTGTTTGGGCATAATGTGATCTTTGATATGGAACATTTGGATATGTGTTTATTGAATTGGTAAAACATATTTTATACAAGAATATAGGCCGATAGGGTTCTTTTATATATGTGTCGAATCATTCCACTTAATATATTGGTTATAATAACTTATAAATGCCAAAAGGATTTGTTGTTATTAATCGATATAATCACTAGTTATATTTAAAGGCCGAAATGATTTATAACTTATGATAATTCTATTTCTAAAACTTTTAAACACTATTCCAAACACATCATTATCTAAGTGATCATTGCCTAAACAAACATACCCTAATTCATTTGATGAATCATCTTTTAATTGCTTTCGTTATAATATTCGATATATGCAAGATTTGGCTAATTTGATCCGTGACAATCTTATTTAAAAAAAAAAAACAAAAAAAAAAAAAAAAAAAAAAAAAAAAAAAATAAAAAAAAAAAATAAAAAAAAAAAAAAAAAAAAAAAAAAAAAAAAAAAAAAAAAAAAAAAAAAAAAAAAAAAAAAAAAAAATAAAAAAAAAAAAAAAAAAAAAAAAAACAAAAAAAAAAAAAAAAAAAAAAGAAAAAAAAAAAAAAAAAAAAAAATAAAAAAAAAAAACCTTAGCAACTTTAATTACACAAGTGGTGAAAAACTTCAATTCCCGTTGGAGACGAACTAGGGACTTACCTAAAGTATACTATCACAGAACAGGGGTGCTATACTTCCCGGACGTGTTGTGTTTTTAGTAAAAATTGGTATTTCTAGTATTATAAATTTAAAGCTTGGAAAACACACATCAGGTATCATGAAACACACAAACCCTGAAACACAGGATTCTTCTAACAAAAGTGTTTCATGAACTGTCACTGTTAGTAAATCTAAGCAAACCACACCTTCAGTTCCTACTGAAATCAAAGACACTGAACAAGAGTCAAAATTAAATGAATTAACTAAGCTTGTTTAGATGCTAATAGATGAAAAGGTCAACTCTCACCAAAAGACTCAAGAATCAAATTCAAAGATTCAAAAGGCTGAGTCATCCAAATCAGTTGATTCATCTAAAATAAGTTAAGACTTTAAACCCAAAGTTCAGAGTATTGGCTGATCAAAATCACTCAGGCCCAAGCCTATTCAAATGCCACAACTTAAGTGTGAACTATGTCACTATAACAATCATTCATCTGATGATTACTATAGAATTCTCTACTGCATGATATGCAAAAGGGAGGATCATAGGACCTCAGATTATGAGATGTATATTGCCTCACTAAAAAGAAGTGAGAATTGCAAGGCTCAACCTTATCAATATGCATCTTCTTCCAAGCAGATCCTAAGGGAAAAGGCAAAGCCTTTCCCACCATGCACACACTGTGGTTTTAATGATCATATACCTAATGATTGTAGAAACTACCCTGAGTGTGAAATCTATGGAAGCTATGATAACTCTACCTCAGGATACAATCGTGTTATTCAGATTAGAGGATGAGTACTAGCTGAATCCTCTCAGTCTAATGAGTCCTCAATTGGGGTAAAGTGTAATACATGTGGAAGCACTATACACTCCACTTTTGACCACAATGAGTTTGATCACTTCAAAAGAGGTGAGAAAATTTAGGCTGCAAAAAGGTATCATTCCATTTCATTCTAACTCGCCATTTTATGTTTCATTATTTTTTTATTTCTTTCTATTCTTCCTCTTGATCATCTTATCTGCTATTGTTCACTGTCTTTATTTGTGTCTTATCGTCTTCCTTCTCATTCTCCTATCCTCCTCTCCATTTATTATATGTCAGGGAGCCCACCAAAAAGGTGGGCGTTGCATAAAGAGAAACTAGAACCAAGTTTAGTGTATTTTATGCAAGACTTCAAGCATCATGGGAGGCCCATCTAGTACCTAGAAGGTGAGATGCATAAGGAGTATAGTTCTGACAGGTGTCAAGGAGTTATTCTGCACTAATATATAGAGCAACCAGGTCCTAAAGTAGTGTTTGGTGATAACTACATTCTTGTATTACTAAAGGTGAGTATGGTCAAGTAAAACTATGGGGGTATAGTTTTTACAAAAGTAGCCTTTGTAAATGGTCTTAAGTACAATCTAATTTAACTTTTTAGTCAACTCATTGTGATCGATATAGTATATTGTACAGTTTGTGATAGATAAGCAAGGTAATAATAATTTAATGACTAGAACAAAGAAGAAATTGTTCCTGATAGCACATAAAGAAAGGATGTATATGTCCTTTGAAACATGTCTATCACTAACTTCAAATGTGGAGCCTGCTTCTTTTGCCAAAGCCTCAGAAAGTGTTAAAATGCGCTATGGATAAAAAGCTATCAATTCTATCAATTTCTAAGAACATTAATAAAACTTGCAAACAAAAACAAAGTTCTTGGTCTTCCTTCACTAGTTTATTCAAAGGATAAACCTTGCACAACATGTGAAAAAGGGAAGCACCATAGAGCTTTCCATTGTCAAAACTAAACATAACCAACTCTCTATTAGGAAGTGTTTACTCTCTTCATATAAGACTTATTTGGTCCAGTAAGTCCATTGTCCATAAATCATGAGAACATATTCCTCCTTGTTCGAATTGTTGATAACGTACTCAAGGTACCACTATGGGTATACTTTCTCAGGGAAGAAGAATCAAGCCATCCTGAAATGATTATGTCTTTTATCAGGATGGTAGAAACTAAAATGATGTAATTATTATCAAATAATTTTAAATTTACTAATTAAATATAAAATAAAAAAAAATATAAAATCAATATTTTATTTATATTCTTAATTTTTATTTTTAATTTTATATTTCAAATTACATTTTTTTAAATATTATTATAAAAATAAAATATTATTATATTAATAAAGGTTAAACAAATCAGAACTGCATAATGGACTTAGAGTTTAGAAATCATGAAATTGAGAGTCTTCCGTGATGAGAAAGGGAATATCTTAAAATTTCTCTTCTCCTTATTACACTGGAACAAATGGTGTAGCAGGAAAGAAGAACAACAGAACTCTCATGAGGATGCTAGAACCAGATGACTAAATGGATTAATTACTTTATCAATCGCACTTCTGGACTGATGCAGTAAGTACAACCTCTTGCTTATTACTCAAAACAGATCAATCATTGTCAAAAAGACATGATTAAAAATCCTATGGAAATATTCAGGGAAAGTATTCCTTGATTGTCAGTTGCGCTTTGTCATGTGTTTAGATGTATTGTGTTTATTCATAACTACATGAGGATCTTGATCGTGGGCGTGAAGCACATTTAGGATACTTAATTAAGTGATGATGGTATAATTTCCTTCCGGATATTTCCTCTATCTCAAAGGCTTTTAAAGTCTGATAACACAAGAAGAGACAGAACAATTTCGAGGAGACTTCTCATTGCGACATTGATGAATAGTATGGAAGCATCAATTTTACATATACCTCAGTAGATGAGTCAGGTATTTGTATGACTCTCTAGATATTCCTCTCCTGATGAATTTCAAGAGGATGATCCATCTTGGACAATAGATTAAGTAGATTACTGATTTCTCATCAGTACAAGTCCATTCCTTATGGATGATCACTAGCTGCGTGAAATTACTAAGAAAATCATGTCCCTAAAGTAGTTGCTACTAATGAGCCTAAAATACCTCACACTGAGGATACTAAATGGGTCCCTTGATCTTAATCAACAAATGAAAGGGGACACATGTAGCAAAAATGATCAAATGATCACTATACACCACTGATAATACCATCGCGGGAACAATATCGAAGTCTCTAGATCTCATTCATGGAATCTTTAGTCCCTTGATGTCTACTCATGTCTGACATCTCAAATCGCAAGCATCTAATGTTCTCATCCTGCTCCTCAGGATAGATGGTCAAGAGACTAACATATTGAACTTGTGAATATCATAGGTGATCCTGGAGAAGGCATGCTTACAAAAAGCATGGCTGCCAAGCTTACAGTTGCCTCAACAAGTGAGTGCCTATTTGCTAATTTTCTCTCTAAGATAGAGCCTAAAAAGGGTATGAGCACTTGGACCACCCAAGATGGATTGATGCACTTGTAGGAATAAACTAAATAATTTTAAAGTAAACAAAGGTTTGGACTTCTTGTTCCTCTCCCTCATGGAAAAATTAGCCATAGGTTTCGAAATAGTATTTCAGGAACAGAAAGTTTTGAGCATGGCACAACAAAAAAGAATAAAGCAAGACTGGTTGCATAAGTGTATAGTCAGGAAGAAGGAATTGAAAATGATGAAACCTTTGCACCAGTAGCAAGAATGGAAGTCATCAGGATATTTCTTGCGTTTGCCACTTACATGAACTTCAAAGTTTACCAAATGGATGTCAAAAGTGCCTTCTTGAATGGTAAACTGAAAGAAGAAGTTTATGTCAAACAGCCTCCTGGCTTTGAAAGTAGTGAGTTCCCTGACTATGTCTATAAACTTAACAAAGCTCTTTATGGGTTAAAACAAGCACCAAGGGCATGTGTTAGGGAATTAAGTATTCTAGACTTAATTTTGTTAGTAATACAGTTAGTTCTGCTAGTACACATGTTGTTTATGGTACATAAGAGTTAGCATGTATTTACTGTGGTGGGCGGGGGGGGGGGGGGGGGGGGTGGGGGGGGGGGGGGGGGGGGGGGTGGGGGGGGGGGGGGGGTGGGGGGGGGGGGGGGGGGGGGTGGGGGTGGGGTGGGCGGGGGGGGTAGGGGGAGGGGGGGGGGGGGTGGGGGGGGGGGTTGGGGGGGGGGGGGGTGGGGCTGGGGGGGGGGGGGGGGGGGTGGGGGGGGTGGGGGGGGGGGGGGGGGGGGGGGGGGGGGCAGTGTATTATAGTTAATACTGTCAGTATAAAGATGTTAATACTGATAGTTAAAGTTAGTACTGTTTATGTTATAGTTAAGTCTGCTTATGCAGAAGTTAGTTAGAGTTAGAGATATGCATGAGATATCTTAGGAAAGGATATGCATAAATCTCTCTACGCGTTTTGTGAAAGGTTCCATTAAGGTTTTCCGTGGGGTATAAATGGAACCTAGGCATAGTTTGAGAAAATATAGTTCGTATAGAGTATCATATGAGTAAATCATAGATTTTTAATCAAGGCAGATTCAAGTTAGAACATAATAGTGTGAGTTTGATGAGGTTCTGCTTGTGTTTATTTTAATAGTATTCATTTCTTACATTGTTGATTAGTTTAAGATAATCAATAATGTTCAATCATTGTTTCATTATTGTTGCTATGGATTATCTAAAGTAACAAACCTTTGAAGCTAAAGGTTTCAAAGATCTATTCAGTAAGGGATTCTAACAAGTTTGGTATCTTGAGCTTTGTGTGGAAACTCTGAATAAGAAGAACTCCATTACTTGAAGCAAATCTACAATCAAATCAAAAAGATGGCAGAACAAGGCACTCCTCCACCAACTATCACATCAATGAAAATCCCTATCATCAAGAAGGGAGAATATGATATTTGGAGCATGAGAGTGCGACAATATATCTGTCACACAGACATAACTTTAGGACAAATTTTCAGCTGGTGAATTTCGCAAGAAGAGGGCCGTAGCACCAGCTGCGGTCGGAGAACAACCTGAGCCTTCTTACACCTATGAATGCCAAACAAATGGCTACAAAAACGGATTAATCAGGAAAGAGTTAAGTCATGCTTGCTTTTAGCTATACTGATGAGATATATCTCCTTAAGTTTTCTAATGTTTCCCCCAGATGCTAAATCTCTCTGGGATGCAATCAAATCAAGGTTTGAAGGAAATAATGAATCCAAAAATATGAGAGGAATGTTCTAAACTCTATCAGTTGAAAACTTTATCCATGCACAAATGTAAAGTTGGATATGGCTTATGAAAGGTTCAAGAAAAGCTCTTATGTTAATTGGAGGACTGTGTTAATGCTGCTCCAGTACAAAGGAAGATATCAATACAAAGTTCCTAAGAATGTCTCCTACTTTCATGGAGGACATATAATTGCTTCTTATTCATGAGAAGAATAAGCTAGACATTTGAACCAGAATGATATTGATGATCTCTTCAACCAACTTAGGGTATATGAAGATGAGATGAAAAGGTTCTTTAAGTTCGACAAGTCTAATTCTCAGAAACTGGGATGTTTCTTTATTCTGAGAAGAAAAAAAAAAAAAAAAAGAAATTCACAGCAGCCCTATGAAGTTAGTCCCTGCCAGTGGAAAATTTTCGAGTTAGTTATCGACTGCTGAGAGGAAGAACTAGTCATCTAAGTCAGGTTTCATCTAACTCCCAGTCGTGCTGATGAAGAGTAGTATGCTTCTTATTTGACCACAATAGACAACCCAGTTCATCACTTGATAATGAGGATTTACAGCAAATTGCATCATAGATGGACTTGGAAGAATAGATATTAGATGGCAAGGTTGGGCCATGTTTGACTGTTGGGTGCAGGAGATTCATTCAAAAGAGGATAGGAAGGAACTTGGATTTCGATAAAGGAAAAACAACTGTTAACCTGTGATAAGTCAAAAGTTGAGTGATACAACTTTCACAGGATAAGGGCACTTTGCTAAGGAATTGCAAGCAGGAAGGAACCCAAGGGAAAACGATCTTAATGGAAGTATAATGGCAGAGGAATTTGCATACAACAATATGAATCATCATCAACAAGCAACTGGCTGGCTCAAGATTGTTAGGAAGGCTTTTTTGACCTAGAGCAATGATTTGATGATCCAGTCCAATATATGCTTTAATGGCCAATACTCCTCATCAAGTCATCAAGTTCTTCTGACATATGAAGGTACAAAATGTCTAACAATGTCTTTGAATTCTTTTTTAAATCTCGTCAAAGAACGCTTTGATAGTGAAGAGAAAAACATAACAGATCCAGACTAGGAAGTTCAGGGTTATGAGTCTAGCCTTGAATTCGAGAATCTAGATTCTTTGGACATAAAAGAGGATGAACTGGCTTTGTTTTGTTATTTTATGGGTGAAAAATCATGAGTTTCAAAAACTATGAGCTTAAATGCAGAGAAGTAATGATCGACAACCTTAAAATAGAACTAGAAAAAGTTGTTAAGGAAAGAGATGAGTTAAAAGTTAAAATAGAAAAATGGGAAGATGTCATCAAGGGTGTTTATTAAATTACTCAATCATTCAAATGAGTGTAAAGATAAAAAATGGTTTAGGATATGGCACCACAATTTGGATGAAAATGAGTAGTAACAAGTCTGAACACTGATATGTGAGATTAGTATATGTGTTTTTGAGGTTTAGATACATGATAAGAGATACACCAGCAAATAAATAGGTTCGCCAAAGCAGGTTAGAGTATCATGTTGTCCTCCTCCTATAACAGGGAACTTCCTACCACCAAGAGCTTGACAATATTCATTTGCAGAGGTTTGGATGAATATCGCCATTAGGAATAAAGAATTTTTCATTGAGTCATAAAAAACTAAAGCCAAAGATGATTATAGTGAATCCTAAAAGTACTAGTGAGAAGTAGGGTTAAAACAAGAATAAAGTTGAATATCTAAACAAAGGATTTAACAGAGATAAAGATTATCATTGAGGATTGGAAACTAGTGATGAGGATGATGTGTATGAAGTAACACAGTTAGTTCATGTTTAAGGAGACATAAGAGACTCAACAGTTAAAACTCAAGGTGATAGAAATTGATTCACATTTTCAGAAGATAAGGGAAACTTGGATTTAAGAAAGATAAAGAAGCGTTGCTTTTTCTGTAAGAGTATTCTGACCATTTGATCAAGTTGTGGATTTTTTTGCCATAAAAGAGATTCTAGAACCAAGCTAAATACTGTGGTCAATACTGGACAAGGGTGGTCAAAACAGCTATTTGATAAGGGCTTAAAGGGTAAATCACCAGAAAAGTATTTTCAAATAAATTGAATTACCTCAAACAAGAAGGACTTTTATCCCAAAAGGAGTACTAACCGAAACAGGTTTGATTAATCCTGTTAGACCAAATGGGAAAATAGCAGTACACACTGTTAGTACTACTAGTACTGCTAGGCCTGTTGGTACTGCTAGGCCATTTGCCCCAAAAATAGCACAAACTGGTAGTTGCCTATAGACAAGTTACCCTAAGAATAAGAATGTTAAATGTAAGACCAAGTAGAGCCTCATATTTCACCAACAAGAGGTCTTACTACACAAAACTCGCACGATTTTACGACCCTCAAAACTCTTAAAACAAGATGTTAAAACTTCTGGGGTTAAAAATATGACTACTGCTGGGACAAGAGTAGTAGTTAATACTGGTAAAGAGATCTCAAATCCGTTGATAGCTAATAGTTTGCTAAAAATTATAAGGTTTTCACAAGCACTCTTGTTACTTGCAATGAAGCATTGACTAGTACATAGCAATCGGCTGTATGGTAAAGACATATTCAAATACAGTTGTTGGCTGGTAGTTTGCCAAATAAGCTTACAAGAAGTTGCTTATCTGAGTTGGAATGTTGCTGTATAGTTGTGATGAGAGGTGATTTGATTTGCCGCTAAAAGGATTGAAAAGCGGAAGGAAGTTAAGATGACCAAGAACAAAGAAGTGTTAAAGCATTATCAAAAGGTGGCGCTCTAGATTTACAGAGGAAGAGTTTAGTTGGCAATGCCTCAAAGGCTCAACTAAAGAAAACTGAAGATACTTGAAGTTAACTCAAGTGAAGTATCAAGTTTTAGGGGAGGCTTGTGGGATTAAGAATTCTTGACTTTATTGCTGTTAGTCCGATACACGGTAGTGTCTGCATAGTTACAGCGCTGTTAGTACTGGTAGAAGAGTTAGCATAGTTAGTATTGGTAGTGTATTATAGTCAATACTGTCAGTATAAAGATGTTAATACCGATAGTTATAGTTAGTACTGGTTATGTTATAGTTAAGTTTGCTTATGCAGAAGTTAGTTAGAGTTAGAGATATGCATAGATACTCTTGAAAAAGGATGTATGCATAATATCTCTATTCGACTTGTTTTGTAAAGCCCATTAGGTTTCATTTGTGTTATAAAAGGAACCCATATGGATATATTGAGGAAAATATAGGATCTGTATAAAGATCATATTAGCAATCATAAGTTTGTAATCAAGGTTAGATTCAAGTTCATAATATAATGTGTCGAGTTTGATAGAATATCCTCTGGGTGTTATACTTAATACTGTTCTTCTTGGCGATTGTGATAGTTTACGCATAATCTCAATTAGTGTTCAATCAGTGTTTCATATTGTTGCTTGGGATTTATCTAAAGTAGATCAAAACCCTTTGCAAGCTAAAGTTCAAGATCTATTCAGTAAGGGCAATCCAACAAAGAGATTGTGGAAACCAAATTATTGTTAGATCGTTTAAGCTCAGGTTTGTTTAGTCCTTTTTCTAGGATAATCATCAATGTTCATAAGTTATAAAGAAACAATATGTAGCGGAATAAGAACAAAGTTATGTCAAACAAGGTTTACCAAAACATTTCACCACAACCTCTAATGTTATTTGATCAGATAATACGGTTACAATCAATAAAACATGTAAACAGGGATCATAAGTCCTTGAGGCTAAACGCTATAGAACGTCTATTCACTATTACCTAAACTATCTAAAATGTGTACAGCATACGTTTTCCTTTTTAAGAGATGCGGACTCTACATTGAGTAAACATACGCTTTTCTGGATGCTAAAACAATTTCGGTCTAGGACCTCTATTTATAGCATAATGGAGCAAGGGCTTGTTACACCTTGGAGGAAACTATTAAAAGATATTAATGAGTAAATCAACTAAATATTCATCTTTATCTCTTCATATATTTATCTCTTTTTGACCAAATCTTTATTTTCTCCACCAGCTTGTAGAATTCTTCAATGACGACTTTGGTCCTTTTGTTTCCATCTTGTTTCATTCGTGTTTGTGTTAATCAATTATAATTTAATTACCGAGTTTAGCATGGCAAGAGACACTCTCTACTTTCCTTAATCAAAATAAGTTTGCCAGGGGAAGAATAGATAACACATTGTTTATCTATAAATCAAAAGGAGAAGTTCTCCTTGTTCAAGTGTATGTAGATGACATCATATTTGGCTCAACAAGTTATAAACTTTGTAAACATTTAAGAATATGATGACAAAGAAATTTTGAAATGAGATGATGGGTAAATCACTTACGCTTCTTGTAGTCTTGCGAATCAAGCAGGATGACAATTGATCTTTAATTTGTCAAGTATAGTACAACCGAATCTACTTCAAGAAATATGAAATTTCTGATAGTTCCCTCAGTGGAAAACCACCCATGGTTACCCCAAACCATGCTAGGTCCTGATGTAGTGGGAAAATTTAGTAATGGACCTATATAGAGGAATGATTGGGTCCTGATGTTAGCTTGACTCCAATAGGACTGTATCCAATTCTCAATAGTTTTATGTGCAAATAATATCAGTCCTATTCCAAAAGGAATCACTCTACATAGATTGTGAAAAGAATATACGAGGTACTGAAATGTACTCTCTAACTTTGGTTGTATTATCCAAAAATGTTGTCGTAGGCTTTGATCTAATAGGATATTTCAGACCTCAGCTTGTTGGTTGCAATAATGGATAAAAAAAGCACCTCAGGTAGCCTCGCAATTTACTTGGTGGAAAATTGGTTTGTTGGAGTGCCAAGAAACAGCAGTTAGTGGCTTTTTCCTCAGCTGAAGCTGAATATGTTGTTGCTGTTGGGTGTTGTGCAAGTATCCTATGGATGAAAAGTTAACTCAGTGACTATGACATCCATTATAAAATGGTACCCATCTTTTGTGACAACAACAGTGCCATTGCTTAATATCAACAATCCCAGTACTTCACTCAAGAACTCCAAGGCGTTTTGATACTAGATATCATTTTATCAGGGATACATCTTAAAGGAAGATATTGAATTAACATTCATCGCCCACTGAGTAACAGCTAGCTGATATCTTCATCTAAACCTATTGGATGCTGAAATCTACTTTCATCAGACTGAAAGCAGAATTAGGCATGTTAAATATTGATTAACCAGTTTCCCTGATTAATCGTATTAAGTATGGTGTATATTCTTCTCCCTAAAACCATCTCCCTGAAAAACCCCATGAATCATTATGACCCGAGGGTCACATTAAATGATAGTTAAACTAATTGCTCTAAGTATTTAGTTACTTAATGTCACTTAGGTTGTGTGACTGAACACATATACATAATGATCATAATATTCCTTGTCTAATGTCATCCAATAGTTATGGGCTCCAACTTCTAATTTCACTCAATTAACCCCAACTGCATTTAATGCCTCACTTCTCCAACGCACACGCAATCTTATTCCCAAAATGTGCTACATAAAGAGGACTCTTGACCATTATCCATTCATTTAGCCTGTTTGCGTCTACGACTGCAAAAGTAACAAAGACAACGGATATGGCCAAAACGTATAGCGTAAAGAGGGAATCGTGCACTAGTTGGGGGTATACACTAAATGCTGTTCCCAAAACAATTTTACTTTTTCCAATAAATGGAAAAATTTTATGTAAATAATCAAAAACCTTTTCACACACCTTCTATAAATACCCTTCATCGAGACAAGAACACACACACAAATTTTCAAAAGCAAATAAACTCTGCTCAAATTCTCTCTCAAAGTAAAAGTGTGGGTGTTCTTTAATTTTTTTAGTAAAAAGCTTATCTCTTAATTAGTTATTCATTACAATACCTCTTTCAAACGTTTTTCATGGATCATCGTTGTTCCAATACAAAGAATATACCATCTTGTGTATTAGTTCCCTTTTGACATACATATCAAGTTATTTCACGATTAGCGATCAAGTTTGTGAAATAGACTTGCTTGTGACCAGCTGGGGTTGTGTGGTATTTGCCATTAAAACTTTTTTGTTTTTAAAAAGTCATCATGATCAATTGCGAACAACATGTTAACATTAGATTCCTACCTTATGTAACACATAATCCAGAGGCTGGTAAAATGGAAAAGAAAAAGTAGCACATTGAATTAGATGAGAAAGGAAAGGATGGAAAATGTGTGTTTTTGTAGAGAGAAAACATACACTTTCATACTTTACAAAAGTGAGCTTCACCCCTCCATGGAAGTATGGAGGGGGTATTTATAGTCCTAGTGACACACAACTATCGTAGCTTGTCATTATTAGTCCCTACGTGTCACTCTATAAATGAACTAATGTAATTCCGTGTTTGTCACCATATTTTAAGGCTAACAATCTTCCCCCAATATGTGGACATATACGGAATTACTTACAATGTTCCTAACAAAGCTGAAGTTGTCTTGTGAGTTCTCTTGGTCTTGAAACTTGTATTCCAGCTTGGATCTTCATTGTCTTTACTTGTTCTGGAACCATTATAGTATGCATGAGTTAGATTAACTTCCCCCCAATTCATGCAACATGTCTTGAAAAGCTTTCTTCATAGACTCCTTTTTGGTAAGTTTCTGAATCAGTCTCTCCCCTCAAGCCAACATCCCTTTCTTAAGCAGATTTTGAAACTTTGATGTAGCATGAACAATCTTCTACTTGTCATTGACGTGCAACATCGAATATGTAGAAGTCATAGAGAACCACACCACTTACTCCTGATTCTTGTCATTAGGGCTTGGAGAATATCGTTTATCGGGGGTGCATGCGATGGAAATCTAGCGAACAATTCTTCTCACGTATGCAGAATACTTCATAAACCATACTAAGTAAAGTAATCTACACTACTTCCCCCTGGAAGTTGACACGGTAACATCAAAGTTAACTAAGTCCCGGATGTACACATTTTCCCCCATGATGGGTGGAAGACTTCGGAATAGCTATCAATTGTTCGTGTACGTTTATATACTCGAGAAGTTCTTGTCATAAGCACAAATCTTGATATACAAAAGAATCATTACCCTCTTGACTTCAGAAACCGTAGAGGAGATGAAGCAAGAATCAAGAACACTTGGTATAATCAAGGTCTTGTGAATGAATGTCATCGAAGAACTTTGAAGATTTTGCTTAGACTGTGAAGTATCTTTGTCTTGGAATAGCACAAAAATACCACGTGAGCTCGTGGGAGATTACGATATCTATACGCCTTTAACTCTCTGGCTAACTTTACCTCAACCTCGTATTATGTAGGCCTATTGTCGTGATCACATGGTGAAGTAAACCCGATATATCAAACTTGAAACTAAAGTAAAATCCCCCAAATTTGTTACTTAATCTTGCATTGTTGTTGATTGAAGAACGGTGTAGAAGAAAATCTCTAAGTACCTTATACCCAACATCAAAAGTATAAGAAGTACAACACCTCTTGAAATTATCCACATCGACATCTGCGTGTGACACTGAGTACTACAGTAACTCTTTAAGTGATAGATATCAGGGCTTAATCCAACACCCCTTGATTCTGGAAACTAGATAATCTAAGTTACGTTAATCACATAAACTGTTTACGTTCAAGCAAGTCATCAATCGATAGAGAAAAATAGAAAAAGTCTCGATGATGAAATAAGTAGACGCCTTTGTGAAATTCAACTTCAATCGCAAATAAGGGATACCAAATCAACTCCGTGATCACTTGTCATCGTAATTCGAATCTCTAGCCATTTTGTCATTTTAAGTGAATCTTTTCAGGGATCGTCTTTGGGGATTAGTGTTGTTGTGTGTATTTCAACAATTGAAACAGTATGAACATGGATCCAGAGAACATAAAGAATCACTTTATGTCGGACGGGGGAGATTGTTAGCCTCAAAATATTAAGTCGAACATGAAGTTCTGTTCCATATGTTTTTTAAGTCACGGCCCAATCAATTAGATAACGCTTTTGTAATAGGGAAGTATCAGGGGAATCAGGGTTTGATAGTTAATATAATATTGTATATATTTCGGGTTTATCCCAAGGAAAAACCCGAGCCTGGGTCCTAGTCAAAGTATCGCCGTACGTCTCATTGATGGGTCGCGGGGTAGATTAAGAACTTTTCCCACCTTGGAAAAGGTTGAGTTGGTTCATTTATAATATTTCAGATTTTTTCTTTTCTCTTTTTCTTTATCTCTAACCTTCTGTTTTCTCTCTCTAGAAATCATCTCTCTTTCTCTTTTCTTGATCTAGATCCGTGTATGATATGAAGTGTATGTGTTAAAGGGATCCTACAATTGGCATCAGAGCTACAGTGGATTTGTGTATGATTCTTGTGGCTAAACAAGATCGAATTCGTGGGGTTGTTTTTTTTTTTTGTTCGAAAAAAATAGCAAGAAAAATCAAGATTTGATCTTTGTTTGTGGTTAAATGTAACATCCGGTAATTTTCGAAACTTTAGATAACTATCTTACCCTGTGACTTTTCGGGTCTGGCTTGACTTATAAGAACGACCATCTAAAACACGTTTTTATTACCCGGACTCTAAAGCAATTTGATGTAAAACGAAATTCCTGACAACTTTTTAGTTTTGCCCGAGACCTAGAAACGAGCCAAAAAGGGCTAAAACAGCACCAAAAAGATTATACGAACAACATACAACGCGGAAACACAAACATAATTAAATTTGGAATTTAATCTCGGGACGAGATTTCTTTAAGGGGTAGGTACTGTAACATCCGAGAATTTTCGAAATTTTGAATGACGATTTCAATCTTTGACTTTTAGGGTCTGGCTTGACTTATAAGAACGATCATCTAAATCACGTTTTCACGACTCGGACTCTAAAGCAATTTGATGTGGAATGACATTCCTGACAACTTTTTAGTTTTGACCGAGACCCGAAAACAGTCAGAAGGTGACTGAAATGCCCTCGCAAGATTTTAGAATCAAGAACGAGTACCGGCACAAAAATAATTAAATTTGTTTTGTTATTTAATTATCAGTATTTATTTAATAAAAATATTAAATAAATTATTCATCATTTTAATGAAAAGCGTTGTGATAACGCAAATGCTCGAGCTTAAATCCATTCTATTGCGGACAAGACGTAACCGGTTCACAAAACGAATAACAGATATTTTATTTAATGTTATAAAATATTTCTGAAATATTATCAAATAAATACTCATTTTTATCGGAAAAATGATTTGAAAAACAATGGCGCGAGTTTCGCGACTCGAATCATCCGTTAAGTCGTCCAAACGAGTCCCGAACCACTTTTATCAAAACTATATAAAGAAAGTTACAAAATGAACCCTCAACTATATTAAACTTATCACTTCATATTAAAGTTTTAATATAAATATAAAATTTTTATATCTTTTTTTTTCATTTCATCTCTTAAACACACACACACAAATATACACTCTCTCTCTCTCCCAATGATTCCGGCGAACCCCCACCACCGCCGGCCACCACCGCCGCCGCCGGAAAACTTTTCCGGCGGGGTATTCCGGCCAAGACCAAATATACTCCTCATAGCCCGATCTACCCGATCCCTATAATCACTCGCCCTCACTCGCGGTCTCCTCTCCCCCTCCGGCTGTCTCAGCCCGCGTCCACCACCACCACGGTATCATCATCATTACCATAACACCACCACCATCATTTTCGACACCACCACAGGTAGGGTGCGTCTGGTTTCGGTTATAAAAACCACACCGGGGTCCGTTTGGTTTTTCTGTCACCGAAAAGGGGGCGGTCGGGTTCGGGCCAGCCACCGATTTTGGTGCGTGTGGTTTATTTAAACAAGCCAAGGGTGCGTGGGTGGTTTTGGTCTTGGCACCTTAACCTTGTGCGTTCGGGTTGGGTTAGCAACCTAAAGCGTGTGTTTGTTTTGGATGTTTGGGACAGCCGCACACTCGGGTGCGTGTTGGTTTGTATTTCCATATCCAAGGTTCGCGGTTGGTTGTTTATTTTCACAACTTCCAAAGGGTGCGTCGGGTTGCTGGGTTGAAAGACAGGGGGGGAGGGGGGTGTGTGTGTAGGGTTTGGTTTGTGTTCTGGTGTATAGACAACACACAATAGGGGCCGGTTTGGTTTGGATTCTTAACAGATGGGTGCGTTTTGGATGGCTGTCTAACAGCCATGAGGAGCGTTTTCGGTTGGCTGATAATAATAGATTTCAGGGTGTGTTTGGTGCATTTTGTTTAGTATAGGTAGAACATGTGGGGAGCGTTTGGGTAAACATAAAGCAAATAGGGTGAGTTTTTGGTTTGGGACAGAAAATGCGTATAGGGGTGCGTTGGCTAACAGCCGACCACCTAATGGGATGTGTTTGGATAGCAGAGGGTGTTTGGTTCGCGGGTAGAACCACAAGGGTGTGGTTTGGGTGAGTTTAGTTTTGCACCACAAAAATATATTAATTGTTTCATATATTATCAATTGGTTATATGTGATAAATTAATGAGATTGCGGACGTCTTACAGTAAAATATGATATTAATATTTAAAACGGGATTGATATTAATGTATAAGCGATACTAAATATAGTTTAGACGAGATTTGAACTAAAAACGGACTTTGGCGCGTTTTGTAACAAATAATTAAAAGCAGAAAACGGAACATGGGATTCGGGATTCGAGACTTTGAAAAGTCAGACTTTGGTTTACAAAATATAACAAATTATATTTTGACGGATGTTTTGATATAAAACGGGACTTTTAACTCCCAATAACGAAGAAACTGGAGTGAAATGAATATACACTTTAATAGAAAATAAGTTATTTTTAATATATTAAAGCTGACAGATCTATTAAATTAAACGATTTGAGCACTTTCGAGTCCGTTTCAGCCTTTCGGCGAAACATGAACAAGTTGTTAGTAATGACGTTTTTAACTTTGCAGGAGATTGTCTGTCTTAAATTAAGGACATAACGGTCAAAACTAATGGTCGGTTGATCTATTATTTCAATTAATTTATTTAAGAACACTGATTCGGTTATAAAAATGGAAGAGTCTAAAAAATAGCACACTTTCGTAAAAATATTCGACATAAGCTATGATTAGACTGAAAATTAGTTATATATTCATATTAAATATTATGGGTTAAGGTTTAAGCACGCGCATCGTGGATTTCTCATCACAGTATTTATGTATGTATCACATATTAAAACATGTAATGATTTCGTCGTTACGGATTGATGTACGCATCGTTGATAGTATTTAATACGTGTATTATAATAGGGAATTAATTATAGGTCGTGGCCTAGGGATCGGTGCAGATTCGGTTGTGATTTATTTGGATTTTTAGATCGTGGTCTTTGATACAAGGTGATGTTTATAGCTCCCTGTTTTTACTCGTTTTACCATATATTTGGGGTTGAACATGCTTGTTTGCAAATGCATTTACATGTTGATTACAATATTGTTGCATATTATTTACATAATTTGCTATGGGATACATTATTTGACTTAATTTTTTGTCAACAAATACATACTTTACCTTTTCGAATATGATTATCGGATTACGATTGGAATTTGGCGCTTTGCGGGTGCCCAACAATCATTACTGCCGGAGTGTTCTTGGAGAGAACACCCATGAGGGGAACATATTATTTTAAACCACTGCCCGGGTGTTCTTGGACGGGACACCTGTGATGGGTACATACAAGTCTCGTAAAGCTGTCTTATGAACTGTAAATCACTTGGAGGGTGAAAGCAGCGATTGTTATGAAATAGATCTATTCGGGTGGGGATCCTCGTTCGGGTGATTAGCTTCAATCGTAATACGACGGCTATAGCTTGTTGTCCTGGCGCGCATGTTAGGAAATAGATCTATTCGAGATTGACACCCCCGTCTCGGTGACTAGCTATCCTCTGGGATAACGAACGTTTATAAATGTCGGATACACGTTGCGGACTACTGGGGGGGGCGGCCCCCCGACATATACATTCCTTGGAACATTTTGGTGACATTAAATTGGTTCTGCAGTCTTTATTTTATTAGGAGATAAGATTGGTACTTTTGGTGACGTAAAAATGTGTCGTGCCATTCTTTATAAATCTTAGGGATAAGTTTGGTATTTTGGTGACATAAATGTTGTCGTGCATTTTCATTTTATATAATCTTTGGAGTTTTACTTAGTTCTGTGATGTTACACGTGGACATAATACTTCACGTTGAAACTTACATTCATATTTAAACTAATCTATGAACTCACCAACTTTAATGTTGACACTTTTAAGCATGTTTTTCTCAGGTGAATTAGATTCTTGGATTATTCGATGTGCATTGGAGTCTTTACATTCAAGTTTTTCATGGTGATGCAATTATGGGACAACTATTATTTTGATTTCAGAAAATCAACGAGATTGTTTTACAAACGACACATTTAGAGGTCGTTCTCTTGTATCTAGCACTGTGTATTATGAAGTAGCACCCCATGTGGTATTCCGCTGCGTTGTATGATTTTTGGGGGTGTTACAGATTGGTATCAGAGCACTGGCTATAGAGAACTAGGTTGCATATTTTACCCTAGACTATAGTCGTTTTCACAAACATTGCATCACATCAAACATTTTCAAAGTGCATACACGCTACTTGCTTATGTGCTTACATTACGTGCTGCATTAAGTGCTTACGTGACATACATATATGTAATATATATGCTTACTTCTTTTGCGTATATCGCACGTTTATTTATATAAGAGTTATTTATATAAATACCAGAGTATTTCTTAAGACATTGTGAGTTGCACAATTGTCTCAATTATACCTTAGACATTGTGAGTTGCACAATGGTCTCATTTCGTTCTCAGACATTGTAAGTTAAACAATGGTCTCTAAGGATATTATTTTTCTTCATAGCATTATACTATATTGTATTACACGGAGACCGTTATAATTTTTGTTTACATGGAGTTATGTATGAATCTAAGTATTACAAGTCTTGTATGGGCGGGACTTGTAATATAAGGATTGATATGATAATTTCTATGTAAACAAAACCCGTCATAGTTCTGTTTACATGGATTTATGTGTGAATATGAGTATTGCAAGTCTTGTATGGGCGGGACTTGTAATAGGAAGATTGATATGATAATCGCTATACTGATTTGTTTATAGAGATCTTTACCTTATTTACTCTAACCGAGTACTCATTACCTATCTTGAACTCTATGTTGATCTCGCCTGGCAGTTTTTACTCCCAGCTTCCAAAGACGTGTAAGGAAACATCGTCCCATACTCAGTAGAAACTCATGACTAGTCATGTAAACCACCTTGAAGGTTATGAAGAGTACGAGGTATAGGCAACCTGGGAATTATTATGTAGGGATGATTTCTAATTGTTTATTTAAAGGTTTGGGACGCCTCTCATTTAAATAAACTAAATTATAAATCACCCCGAAACCCCATATGTTTATCTTTTCTGACTTACATAAAAATTTGGACGTTCTTTATGTAAATAAGAAATTTAAATGAGTGGGCTTAATGGTATCCGATATAGCAACAGAGTATGATACATGAAACTACGATAATACCGGGAATTTGTTATAAAGGTCTAAGACACTATCGTGTCTGCTACTCAGAAGAATTTAAGGCATCATTGGAGCCTAGCATTATCACATTCTTAAAGTTGGTACTTTTGCGATTGCAAATCCTCGCGATACACGAAGCTGTTTCGTTGGAACTAATAGACTTGTTACACAACTTGAGTATATGGAGCTGATTCATCGAAATAACAGACGTGTACCATATCCGCCTTCTATCGATAAGATATTACTCGAGCTCTTCCAATTGTTAAAACTTATTCTGGGATTATTGTTTCTCGAAATGTCCTATCATCTCTGCATACCATCACCGTTGTTATAGTTATAGTCGTTATGGTGCTGTTGTTGGGTCCTGGAAGTGGTCCCAGATTGTACAAAACTTTATTCAAACTTGGTGTTGTGAACTCCTACCTGAACAAGTTAAAAGCCTATGTCCGTATAGCATTCAGTTGAATTATTAGTTGCAGACCCAATTGTACACCAATTCTAAGTCATAGATAACTTTTTAGAGTACTTACATACATAAGCCACGTTGATGTGAATCATCGAACATTACAGATAGTAGAAACGAGACTCCGTCCTCGGACATTTAGAAACTTATACAAACATACTCACGCGACTACACCTTCTTCTTGAGGTTTTCACTATAATGAGACTTTCCCTATAACGCGGTTATACCAGTCATAAGATCTGTAATGATATATTTTGAGATACCCATTTTGATGGATTAAATATCCTGGACAAACCTAGCCAAAATTTTTGGTAGATTGAGAAGTGTAGAAACACCGAATTTTGCTGAATAAAGTTATCAGCGCCTGGTTTAGAACGAGTTTATTAAACTTTAAGTTTTTCCTTGGTCACACAATCGGATAACACGAATTTAATCTCGGGACGAGATTTCTTTAAGGGGTAGGTACTGTAACATCCGAGAATTTTCGAAATTTTGAATGACGATTTCAATCTTTGACTTTTAGGGTCTGGCTTGACTTATAAGAACGACCATCTAAAGCACGTTTTCATTATTCGGACTCTAAAGCAATTTGAAGTAAAACGACATTCCTGACAACTTTTTAGTTTTGACCGAGACCCGAAAACAGTCAGAAGGTGACTGAAATGCCCTCGCAAGATTTTAGAATCAAGAACGAGTACCGGCACAAAAATAATTAAATTTGTTTTGTTATTTAATTATCAGTATTTATTTAATAAAAATATTAAATAAATTATTCATCATTTTAATGAAAAGCGTTGTGATAACGCAAATGCTCGAGCTTAAATCCATTCTATTGCGGACAAGACGTAACCGGTTCACAAAACGAATAACAGATATTTTATTTAATGTTATAAAATATTTCTGAAATATTATCAAATAAATACTCGTTTTATCGGAAAAATGATTCGAAAAACAATGGCGCAAGTTTCGCGCGTTCAATCATCCGTTTAGTCGCTCAAATGAGTCCCGAACCGTTAATTATAAAAACTATATTAAAAATGTTACAAAATGAACCCTAGACTATGGGGGACTTTTCACTTTCTTTTATATATATATAAAATCTTATATCTCATTTCATTTTCATTTTCATTTCATCTCTTATATACACACACATACTCATATAACTCTCTCCCCCTCTCATAAATTCCGGCCACCGGCCAGCCATCGCCGCCACCATCTTCGGCCGCCGGAATATTTTTCCGGCGAGTTTTCCGGCCACCACCAAAGATGCTCCTCATGAGCGGATCTACTCGATCCCCTATAACACTCGCTACCACGTGCGACCACCACCCCCACAT